>JAAEAF010004956.1:0-66394 GCA_011037195.1 Triatoma infestans
GACAGTGTGACAACCCAGACTTGTACAGAGCAAACTTTGTTTTCACACTCTATTTATAAATGATAAAATATAAAATTCAGTACATTCTTTTTACAATCTGTTACTTTAATTATATTAAAATATTAATTTAAAATAAACAAAGTACAAGTTAATATAATAATTAAAAGGTTATTTCATTATTAATAAGGATGGGTATCACATATAATCTTTCTATATATATAAAATGGACCAGGTGTAGCTGATACCGCCACCATAAAATAACTAAAATTCCCAGCTTGACATGTAATTAAGAGAATAAAGCCTAACAATAATATAAAAGAGTAGGGCATATGTGAATTTCAGATTATATATATATATAATGGTAGACGGTATGTATAATGTGTAATAATTATTTGACTTTATTCAACACGTACTCACACATAAATATGTTTTTAATGTTTTAATTTTGGGCTGTTAAGATAAAGATAGAAAGGGCTTTATTATTAAATGGAAGTCTATAATATAATTCTCAGGCTGTTCGTTAAAAAAGTAAAACCCTTGACAGCAATATAATACAGTAACCAAGGTGATTGCGGAAAATGAAGAAGAAAGGATTCGCCCTCTGGCTTTTAACCTTCTCAACCTTTAATAAATACCTTCTTTACAATTGGATTATAATAAACTAGTAGAAGATGAATTTGACTCTTGCAAAGCAACCTAATATTTGCTGAAGATCTCTTAACCTCTCTTAAAAAAAAAAAAATTAGAATTTCTAAATGAACAAGTATTATTACCATGGTAACCGTTATATGGCATTACAAATAAAAACGTTAAGTTGTGCACTCTACATTTAAAGCATAGTCATACAATCGTTTACGTTGGACTTGTTCGGAATATAAAGCCTTTCATACATAAGTATATATCTTCAAAGGAAAAGAGTAACGGAAGTGTATAGGATTTTCGAAATTGATATATTTTTTTTGTAATTACACATGTACAACTGTATAATATTTATTATGAAATTATGTCACTTCTGATAACCTGAATGATTTTATTACAGCTAGATCCTACGCTGACAGTATTATGGTTATTAGGCAGGTAACCGAGAAGCGGCAAGTTTGTGATTGAGAGGCTCTTCTTGTTTACGCAGACTTGAACAAATCCTATGACTTGTGTCCCCAGGAATATGCTTTGGACATTGGAAGGGGGATATGAATGTCAGGCCGTCATAGTTCAGTTACTTTATAGAGATGAGATCAAGAATAGTCAAGGATGGTCTGCATTTATCTGGTCCATTTTACTCCATGAAAGGACAGTTGATATGTTTTCCCACTTCTTTTTAAATCATACGTGGATCAGGTAGTAAAGGAATGGAATAGAAAAGTAGTCGAGATGTGAGTTCCCATAAGCGAGAACGGTACGTTGTTTTCCCCCAGCTATTTGCGGAGGGTCAGCTTGTGATTTCTCAAGATCGCGAAGAGCCGGGCATATGCTCAGAAAATTAAGAGAAGAGTGCTCCGCTTGAGGATTAGACATTAAGGTCACATGGCCAACGATCTCTTAAACGACGCAGAGGTTGAATATGTAATTGGGTCTGCAATCCTGAATAACATCTACATTTATCCGTCATAGTATGCTTCAAGTTGTTGGTTCCGATCGGATTTGGATTCTCATCCATCCTCAGAGAAAAGCTATCAATCAGCACGCTTAGAGAAATGTCTTCAACATTATGTTTCTGTCATGCACCACATTCAGTGTGATAGCCTTACTCTGACGATCAGACCCAACAAAATAAAGCATACTATGAAAGATAAAATCGTAGACCTGGAGATTATCATGATGGAAAGGTTTGGAGAGTATATGAGCAAGAACAACTGGTTCATTCTCTAAGTTTTAATGGAAATTTTGGAATCGAGAATGAATTAAATCATTGACGAAGGAAATGTTAAGGTCGTGATAAAAGGGGCTATTGGTGACTTAGTAGGGTGCGTTAACAATCGAAGGACTTTGGATTAGAAGGATTTATGTATGTATATAGAAGGTTTTGCGGAGTTCCACGATTCTGCTCCATGATGCTCCATCCATATCGGTCTAGGAAGTGTTTTGTAAAGTGTGAGTTTATTTGGTATAAGTCCAAAGAGTCTCTTAATAGTTCGTAACGTCTGTTTAGGTCATTTCTTTTAAGTCTTGTGTGTCGATTCCACGTTAAACGACTGTCTAAGTAGAGTACCTTATAGCCCTGATAACGTACCTTATTCAGCGGATATGTATGCACTGTTGATGGTTAGTGGTTGGCAAAGCAGTCTTCGAAATAAATGTAATTTGAATACTTATATTAGGTCAAGTTATTTTCTCCTTTTTTTCACCAAATTTCAAAAAGCTAAATATGTTCTTGCATAATAGAAGATACATGAGGAGGATCAGGGTGGAATTGCGGTGTTATCAGCCTAGTTGTAATTAAGGATTGAGAATGGGTAGAAATATCAGCAGCGTTTGGAAATGGTTTGCAGAATTGGTCCTAGTATACTACTCTGTTGCATACCGGCGCAGATCGCATGTAGATCTGAGATGCGATGCGGCACGATTAAATAGGATTCCAGGAGAAGGTAGCTCGCAATGGGAAGGGATAGAAAATTGGTTTCTCCAATCTCAGTTCAGATAAAACAGATTTTATAAGTTCGTTTTATTTATTTTTATTTTTTTTTTAATTTAATAAACTTGTTATTGTATCTTAGATTCTCTAGTAAATTTACAAAATTCTCACACTCGGCAACGCGGTCACTAAAGCCAACATAATTACCATACAAAAAAAAGAGAGCATCATTAAATTAATTAAATGAAGAGTGCAAGATGACGCAACTCTTTCAATTATGTCGTAAACATCCAATGAACAAAATGCGTGTGAAGTTGATCTCAATTTTAAGAGATAAAAAAACAGTAATGAATCCTTTTCAACAAATTAGTAAAGCTTAAGATCACTGCCGAACGGATGAACGGATAAGGGTATTTAGAGCGCATCATAAGGCTTTGTGCAAATGTGTATCTGTCGGGGTTCTTTTGATTTTCACCCAAAAAATTTTTCGAAACTAAAACGGCATTTGAATGGGCTAATTGCAGTGCCTGAATTGCCTATCTTATAAATTGCTAACACTTATGTTTGCAACAATTTTCTGGGTAACTTCGGTGATCCTCAGATCGTTCCACCAAATTGCAATTTTGAAATATCGCACAGCCGAACAATTACGTCTGATTGGCAACATGTGGAACGACCAATCAACAGTCAACTCTTATCAATTCAATCTCAATTATTTTATTTTATTTTTAATTCTTGGTGAGAGAAAGTTTAGCGATTTTGTCCAATTTTCGAAATTGCATTTTTCCAGAAATACAAGTTTTCAGGTCCTGTAAGTACGAAAAAAGTGTTTTAGCGAATGGTCTATACGTGTGTGTGTGTGTGTGTGTGTGTGTGTGTGTGTGCGCGCGCGTGTGTGTGTGTGTGTGTGTGCCTGTGTCGCTCCATCACCCTCTCATTCTCACTCACTCCTCACTCTCTCGTTCTCTCTCTCTCTCTCTCTCTCTCTGAGAGAGTGAAAAAAAACACAGTCAGTAAAGTCGCTCTTCCGGTTGTTAGATCTTGCCCGAAATCTTCGTGACTGATGCGGTGATGGTCCCTAATCGGAATACCAAGTTTGAGCTTCCTACAACTTTTCATTTTTGAAAAACAACACATACACTCACACACGCACAGACCATTCTCCAAACAAATTTTTTTTCGTATTCAAGTGACTCCAAAATATGTATTTCCGGTAGGAACTCAATTTTGAAAATCTGACATGATCGTAATATATCTGCGTCTTACTTAGGAGTAAGGGAAAGTAAAAAAAAAAAAAACTAATAAGAGATGAGGCAATTCTATAAAATGCATTAGGGGATCGAAAAAAATGTGAGATTATTTTCAATTTAAGCCTTTTTAGTACTTACTGAATGACTCTCGTAATTCTTAAATTAAATTTTATAAAAAAGCCCATCTCGCTTTTTCATCATAATCTGAAATTATTAATACAAAAATAAAATTTTTTTTTTTTTAAAAAGTTCGTAAAATAAAATTCAGGTGAAAAAAAATAAAATGTATATATATATTATAATATAATTTATATTCAGAGGAGAGTCATTTTTCCTTAAATAATATTTCTAAAAGAAACTTTTTATAGTTTCTTAAACTTTTAACAACGGCTGGTTGAACTTTACCGCTTAACTTTAACAAAGGAACCAGCGCCCTGTTTACTCCAAAAGTAATAAACTTTTATTATTTATTCATAAATATGAAACAGAGTGAAATAAGAATGAATTAATTTAGTAAATTTGTATTTATTTTTATTATTATTATTAATATTTTGACTATAATTATTAATAAAAAGGTTTTAGGAAAACAAGTTTTTTATATAAAAGTCGATTATAACTTGAATAACTATTCTCGAATAAATCGCTAAAATGAGAACATGACATATTGCAATATTTCTGGATAAAATATTCTGAATGGAGAAAACAAAAATCTCGAAAACTGGAAAAAGCAATCAATAAAGTTCCATTTCCGGTTGGCAGATTTTGATCGGAAAGTTCTGGTAGGATGGTACCCCAAAAATGAATATCAAGTTTGAGTTTCAAGCGATTGTTTTTTGTTTTTGAGATCTTTTCATTGTTTTTGTGGATCATATATTCCTATGCCTGTATATTGGCAACATCTTACTACGTTTGTATAAACTTTGTAGTATGCACTATAAACCTCAGCGAGCATGGCTATTGTAAAAATCTGAAGAATGTGTTTTGGAAGATTCCGTTTGGAATCTGAAATATTGTCAATGTGTGGAGAGCAGTTAATGTTTATGGGTTGAATTGGACGGGAGAGTTGAAAAGCTGGGCGACCTTTATTTACATGACAGCGTTTGAAAAGTGAGACGTAATTACTAAGGCACTTATTAGCTATGTTATCGGAGCCAGCTTGTCCACATTGATACTGCTGATATGGTTGTGGAGAGGATGTGTACTGTCGGAGTAAATCTATGCATATCTTTAGTTTTTCTTCTTAAGCAGAGGGGAGCTTTTCAACTAGGAGGGCATTTACTGGTGTGGATCTTATCGAGCCAGTGCATATTCTTAAGGCTGAGTTTAGAACCGTATTTATATTCTGAAACAATTTTTCGTTGCCGTTTCCATAAACTGTTGCCTCATAATCTATAGTGGCCCTGATTGTTCCCTTGTACAACATGAGTAGGGTATTCGGGAGGGCACCCCAACTTATACCGGCTAAGTTTTTCATTATACTGAGGTACCTCATTAATTTTGATTTTAGCTCTTTAATGTGAAATTTAAAGGTTAGTCAAGAGCCAAGCCATATGCCAAGAAATTTATAGTTATTCTCTACTGGTATGGTTTTGTTGTCTATTTTTATCTTGATATCGTTGCTTGACCACCTCCTTCTGGTGAAGGAAACTAAACAACATTTACCTGGATTGATTTGGAGATCCAATTCTTTACATTTTGCATTTAATAACATAATATAGACTTTACACAAACTTGTATTTCTCGAATAATATAGACAAATTAAGAGAAATTAAAAATGTCTACAAAAACAGGAAATCATGCTAAAGTTGTTTTGTTAAAAAATTCAAATTCATTGCCGATTTTTACTGATATCATCGAGTTGCATTCAATAGATATATGTAGTCAAGCTTAAGTTTTTTTAGGATTTTCCATCTTTAGAATTACCCAGGAACATTTTTATAATTACAGCAAGTGAATGTATTACGATTGCATCAAATTTTTATTAACGCTGGAAATAAAAGCTTTAATATCACTTGAGACCGAAATTGGTCTATGTGAGGGAGTGTAGGTTTGTATGTATGTTTCAAATACAAGCTCTCATATACAAAATCGCAGAAAGCTGAAACTTGATATGTCGTTTAGATGTATTTATTATTTATTATTATGTTATTGGGCATTTATCAGGTCACCTGACAATAGGGTTTACAGTCAAAATCTGCAGACCGGAAATACCACTTTATAGAGCAGATTTAGTTTTTTGCGAATTTATAATGAATTTATAACTACGTAATAATCGTATAAGTAAATAAAAAAATTAATCAAAATTATGCAATAAGAGAAGTCGTGTGAATTTTTCACGCCAGACTTTTTTTACTTGCGAATGTGGCAAACGTCATTGAGTTTCAAAGTTATTGATCACATGAGTTTTGAGAAAAAAAGTTTTGGTCTAAATAGGTCAACTGGAAGTACCACTTTACTAAATGAATTTTTTTAGTTTATTTTTTTTTCTATTTTATTTTCCTATCATCTCTATAATATTAATGAGAATGAAATAAACCGCCAAAATTTAGAGTTTGAAATAAGTCCGTTAACCGTAAGTCCGATTTTACTGAATAGTATTTTTCAGTTTCTGCGATTATCTTGACAAATATACGAGCCATTTCTGTTGGGCTTAGTATACTAATTAAATAAGACCTACCATTTCTGTTGGAAACATTTTTTCCACTAAGTAGATTTTAGGGAGGTTTCTAGAGGAGGAACTGGAAGGCTACTCTAACCTCAATTGTCGTTTTTAGTCTAGGTTATCCCATAACCTGAACTAAGTGAAATGTATTAAGAGAAATGTATTATGTGTTTTTGTTAACAGATTTTTATTCTATTTTTTACGAAAATTGTTATCTATTTCTATTCTATTATTACGAAAAGTAGTACTACTCATGTAGGGAGTTTTTGTAGGGGTGGACACTGAGTGAACACTGGTATATGAACTAAGAAACAGAGTACTGCAAGGACTTGACAGAACTGATATAAGAAAGTGGTAGCTTGAGTAGAAATGACAAGACTCAACTACAGAATGTTGGTGATATTTCTTGAAGACTGCTTGTACTTAACTCTATTGTGGACTCTCTGATTGAGTTTATCTATTCCTTACATATGCTTGTGAAAAACTCCCCAACTTCTTCTTCCAGATCTCCTAGGGGTTGAGGTAGGCAGATCTTGATCTCCCCTACCTTGCGATAGGAAGATGCGTTACGTCTCATATGATGTGACGGGTGACATAGCAGTTGGGCGAATATGAGGTACCGGCAAGATACGATGCCAACAATTTATTACAACATCCCCACTCTTGAAGAAATTTCTAGGAGGTGAGAGCCTGCCATAACACCTAGCAACATGGATGGAGAAGTAGGAAAAGTTTCCACAAGTATAAAACAAGGGCTAACTTACACTCAAACATTTAGTCAGACATTCAGTCTTGTACATAAAACCTTCCAGAAAACATCAACATCACCAACACTCTGCTAGTTTAGTTTGTCATTTCTCTAACGCTACGACTTGCTATATCAGTTCTGTAAACTACTTGCTGCATACTCTATGTCTCATTTATTCAGCGTTCAGTGTACATTTTCTAATCTACATTTTTCTCTGTCCAACGCCACAACATTTTACATTGACTGATACAGAAAGTGGTAGGTGAGTAGAAATGACAGACTCAACTGGCAGAGAGTTAGTGTTGTTTTACTGATTGTGATGTGCATAAGACTGAATTACAGAATCTATTGTAGATTCCCTCTTTGAGGCTAGTTAGGGCTTGTATGTGCTAAGAAAACGTCCTCTACTTCTTCCAGATCTCCTAGGGCGCACCTTAATTTCCCCTAGCTTGTAGTAGGGAAATCTCATGTGACATGATGGATAACGTAGCATTTGAGCGGATTTCCAATTTTTTTTTTTTTTTTGCAGGCCAGATATGTTTTCAGCAATCTATTACACATTGATTGAAAACTCAATATTGAAAATTTGACAAGTCAATATTTCATTAGGAAAACCAATAAAATGAAACTTTAGAAAGAATGGAAAAGTTTTGCAGTAATTTAAAAAGTATCAACTCTAGAGTAAAATTTGATTGATGAATCACAGCAGCTGTGAAAAGGTAATTAAGAGAAAGAGAGAGTAGAAAGCAAAAACATTATGGATTAAAGACAGAAAACAGCTGGTTGAGAAGTTGGTATATAGGATGTGACAAGAAACTAGTGGGTTCTTGTAGTGGTGGAAGGTAGACTCCTTGACAGTAGTTAAGTTCTATGTGGCTGGAAAATGGAACATCTGAAGGAGGAGAAGTATCGATAAGTGCAGTGGACTAAATATATATATATATAGCATTGTGCCGATATTGCACGCTCATCAAACCACTAAGCTGTACATCTTCACCACTCGGAGATGAGGCTCTCAATAAGAGAATTAAGTTTGTATATGAGAGTGAGAAAGGTAATATCCAATTTCTCTTTCTCCTTAACAAATCCTACATTCTACCTGCCTCATTGCCTACTCCTATTGTTCTAAACACCCTTACTCTTCTCACTAAACATTATTATCTCAAACAGAAAAGCCACTCCCCTCCTTCTTCTTCATCATCATCATCATCATCATAACGCTATCCAGCAAACTATAATACCCTACCACAACTAGACACATAGTCTGGCAAACATTTACTTCCATACTGCTGCCAACTAGACGCACATCTTCACATTAAACACATACACACCCTTACAGAACGATACTCCCTCACAGACAAACTACTACCCAGTATAGATTCGGTTTAATATCCACTACAATAATAGTACCTTCACAAAACTAAAAATCTTGTGTGAAAGATGCACACGCCTTTCTCCAATTGCAGTTTACCGAATTATAATTGATAAATTGTCTTTAAACTTATTATTTTTACTAAATGCTTATTTGTCTTCAACTTTATATCCATCAGTGAATCTAAACTTAATAAAATGAGATCCTTTTGAGGGAAGCATGACCTCCCCACTCCTACAAAACTTCTTTAAATGAACTTTATCAGAAAAAAAACTCAGCTTGAATTTGCAGTCTGAAAATGTTCAAAGGTTATTTCCAGTTTTTTCGGAATACGAAGTGATTGCTGTTAATGCAGCGAGTAAGATTATATATACAGCGAAACGTGAATTTAAAAAAAAAAAAACACATATTTCGCAAAGAAAAAGATTAATTTCACCCGCTCATCCCGTACTTAGCTGACGAAAAATATTGTCCATTTGTTAGCCTAGTAATAAGTGCTATTAAAGCAACAAGTTAATATTAAATACTGAATGAATTCCATGGCCGTGTGAAGACAATGCTATGTTGGAAATAGTAATTTTCTTTGAATTGTTGGGTTTTAAAAAACATAATATCTTTTAAGCCTTATGAATGAAAGCAATTTTTCATTTCTTCTGCTTAAGTTGAACTGTATTTATAGAAATGTTTTAAATTGTTGTAGTTGCCACCCACTTAAATTACACTGTCAAGGATTGTGGCAATCATGTCCAATTATTTTTTTTTTTTATGATACTGTGACGCTGGTGATCCCCTCAACACTACAGGGGATGCCCTGGTTTTAGGTGTCCTGGTGATTTTGAAAGCAGTTTAACTTCAAGTGGGAAGGAGGTATACAAAGTTTGAGGATGAAGTTACCGCTGTCAAGGGAGCAGCAAATGCCTTGTTAACATGCAATTTGTGTTTTTCGTAGGCTTCCCAGCCAGTCTTTGTTCGTCCTAGCCTGAAGTGGGATGCATATATCTTAGTTAATACTATCAACGAAAAAATTAAGCACATTAAACACAACTGAGGTGAGTGTTGTACTGATACGATATTTTGTTGATGAACTTTGTTGGTAAGAGTATTGAGTATATTTTTCTACATTAAACACAACTGAGGTGAGTGTTGTACTGATACGATATTTTGTTGATGAACTTTGTTGGTAAGAGTATTGAGTATATTTTTCTACATTAAACACAACTGAGGTGAGTGTTGTACAGAAATGAAATTTTCAGATGAATTTTGTTGAAAACAGAGTATTGAGTATTTTTTTGGACATTAAACACAACTGAGGTGAGTGTTGTACAGAAATGAAATTTTCAGATGAATTTTGTTGAAAACAGAGTATTGAGTATTTATTGAGTATTGAGTAATATTTTAACTGAAAGGATAGAAGGTCGTTCTGCAAAGGTTGTTCAGCCACTTTGACCAAACGGCCAGAGAACAAAAGTTCAAAAAGAAAGAAACTGGCAGGGAGAATTAATTATAAAACCCAATACTCTATGACTTCACCCAACAATTTTGTGGCGAGCTAGCGATTAGCCATCATGCACGATTAACTTACATTCTCCACCGACTAGGAGTGAATCCATCTCCGGCTTGTCCGCTATATGATAGTACTGCGGAAATAGATGCTGCCCACTGTTCCGGTTAGATGGCGAAGGCGTTTCAAGCTAGAGAATCAAATCAGAATTAAATACTAGTGGTCGAACCTAAAAAGGCAATATTTTCGAAAATATTATTCCAAAAATAACGATGGGCATTTATGGTTGAAGATAGTATACAAAGTTTGAAGAAAATTGTCGGAACCATTTTCGAGAAAAAAATCGTTAAAAATGAAAAAATCTGTTATGAAATATTTACACTACTTTCTCGTACTCTAATTAATATAATTTAATTAATAAATTTTCATTTAAACTGCAACGATACAATGTTTAGTTGGGTTGGCCAAAAGACATGGTGGTGGATGGAAATTTTACTGGTGCGCCTGAGCGATCTTATGTGTAACACACTATGTCTAAACCAACAAAGCTTTTTCAAATTTAAATTCAAACCCCTCTTTCTAATCAATGTTTTTTCTGAAAACTTTTTCAAATAAAAGTGATAAGTTTTTGTCTATGCAGCAAGCAATCGTTGTAACCGTTTTCGAGATAAATCCAAAAAACGCAAAAATTTATTCTGTAAAATCGCACTTGCGGTAAACCGAGTTTCTTCAGTTTGGAATTCTAGCAATGTTTCTAGTTTCTGTTAATATTATATATGTGGTAGAACCATACATAGTACTGAAGTGGTAAGTAGTACTTTACAAACAAGCTTGACGTTACTATTCCCTCAGAACCCCCAAAAAATAAATTATTCCAGGAAAAAATATCAACCAAAAGTGATAGGTATTTATGTATGTATTTCACAAAAGATTCATGATATGTACCTCAGAATATGTATTTTTCGTTAAAAACACAATTTTGAAAAACTTACACGATCTCTTATAGTAGTAAGAGAGAGTAAAAATAGTACAACAAAGAAGAGAACACTACATAGCTTCATTAAACAAACATAGAGACAATAGAAAGGATAATTGATACGGAGGAAAGGTTCACAAGTGCCTCAGTTAGACAATTTCACGAAGACCGTCGAGGTCTCAATCAAACAGGTCTCAACACCAATGTTTTGTGTGTCCCTATACACAAAACCATTGTTTCGATTTTTCTTTTGTCTCTCTATCTTTTGTCCCATTTTCTCGTTTTTCTGTTTGTGTGCGCGGCGTACATCTATACACTTATAGTGACACTCCCCCTACCGCCTAACTCAATTGCATGCAGATCCTGCAATGATACTTGAGTTCTAACTAAATTCTAGACAAAAACTAAACTAAACTAAAACACTAAATTCTTATAATTGGGATTTTATTGCGAGTAATTATTATGACTGCAATAAAACTAAAGAAAGTTAATTTCATTTTTTTCAAAGCGGTCATTACAATCCAGCAACCGATCTGGTACCCCCTACAAACCATACATTATTATTATATATTACCCATATTGAATAAAATCCAAGGACGATCGAATCCAGTGCCACATTACCACAGAATAAAATGTTTTACTTCAATATTGTTTCTGGAAAGGAAGAACTTTGAAAGACGCGAAATTTCGAAAGCCAAATTTAATTCTTATAATATTAAGAATCTTGAAACAAAACCAAAAAAATGTAGATATCTCATTTAGAAAACCCGTTTCCGTATCTATAGCGTACATTGGTGGATTTTCTTAAATTTATAGGGAGAACATTTGATCATATTCTTCAAAACCAGCAAAATATTATTTAAACAGAAAAGTAAAATATATCTAATTATTTAATAAAGAACAAAGGCTACTTCCAGTTTCGTTGCTATATCTTATAAATTATTCTTTAAACTTTATTTAAAACTTATTTCCATTTGAAAATTATGTGAGAGAAATATTTTATCAGAATATTCATGAACATTAATTCAATGCTATATCTAGTACAGAAAGGTTTAGTTTTTTAAATAAAAATAAATAAATAACAATAAAGGTAGCCTTCCATTAAATACGAAAAACTTATCGCAAAAAACGTTTATGTATGCAAAAAAACAATTAAAAATTTATTATTCAAATGAAGAAAAATGATAAATATTGTACTTGTTGTGATAAATCAGTCATGTTCAAACAAATATGTTGTTGAATATGTGTGGATGGATCGCAATACTGCTGGATAACATCTAGAATTTTATCCGTCGTAGCATGAATATTTTTCATGTTCCTAATCGGTTTCAGATTTTCATCCATCAACAAAGTAAGGTTATCAAGTTTGTTTAGAGAGTTAATGTTTCTGTTACGTACTACATTTGTTGGTTGTATGTTGATAGAATTAACAAGCCAACTCTCCACACGAACTTAATAGATTTGCTCTGACAATGGATGAAAACCAGGAATATGAGAAATACGCATGCTATGACGGATAAAATACCATAATAAAAATGGTTTAAAAATGAATTTTAAAACATAATTTTGGGCTATTTGATTAGGAGGGGCGCACTGAAATAGCTCCATGGGCGGGATTGACAACCCCCGGAGTCCAGTATTTCAACATGTATGCGATTGCAAAATTTAATGCATTGCAATCTAGATATGCAACTTAATGCAGAAACGGTCCAGTAGAAGTAAGGTCTGTGATTATTTGAACCAGTAGAGAAATTATATAGATTGTAACGGAAACCGTTATTAACAAGCATTTTTTTTGTAGGTCTTTTTTTTAAAAAAATGGAAAAAAAAAATAGTTTGTTTTTATTATTCTGGCTTGATTTATATTTTAGTTTATGTAATTTTGGTTAAAATTTAGTTAAATAAAGGTCATGAGAAAAAAACGAAAAGAATATTGATGGGGAAAGAACGAGGAAGATGAATAGATTACGCGTAATAGAAAAGAAAGTAAAAATAAATTTAAGAGAGTAAAGAGAAAAAGACTGCATGAGAGAAGTATTACAATAGTAATAAAGAGAGAGGAGAGTGTTTATGTACAGTTCACATGTTCATATGTCTATGAGGCAAAGTTCAACATCGAGAGAATCGCAGCAGTCGGCCAGCAGTAGTGGCATGTGATATAGCCCAATTCTATAACGAGATTGCTCGGATTTTTTCTGGTTTTCCGGCTTGAGAGGGGCCAACAAGACTTTAAGGAGTTGGACCATACCCGAAAGGCGATCAACAGCTGGAGCAGAGAGAATTGGTGCTGGGAGCCACCTTTTTTACAGAGAGCTGACCTTATGGATATTAACAAGGGTGAACCCGTAAGTTTTCTTTCATTAAATTAAACGAAAAAAAAAAAACGAAATACCACGTGGAAAATTTAATAAGTTAATTATTAATTAACTATATAAAGCGAGAGGCGAGTTTACTGAACTGTATCGGGGGAGTGATTTTACTGTGGTCTGCAACTGTACAACAATAGTTTAATAATTTTAATAATTTTTGGTTTCTCATTTGCACTCTCTCTCTCTTATCTTTTTTTTTGTTTTAACATAAGTAATTATTTTTTTTAGTTTAGTTTATTATAAAATTATATTTGAAGGAATTTCGATTTTTTTTTTTATGGCCTTATGAAATAAGTTCTAAATAGTTACTATTTTCTGTTTAGTTTATAACATTTTCTTTGGAAGAATTCAAGTTTTTGTTTTATTTTGAGAAATAAGTTGGTAAATGTACATAGTTAGGGCAGAAGAAGAGGCCAGTTAGGTTAATTTTAATTGTATTTTTTCCCTTTTATGTTATATTAATATTTAGTTTCTGTCGCCTAATATAATTTTTTTATTTATTAATTACTATTATTATTTTATTATTATTTTGGGTATTTTAATAGTTTGTATGGTACATATTTACCAATTTATATATCATTCACTGTGTCTGTTTTAGAATAAATTGTAGAATATTTTTCCCTTCTTAGTGAGTTTTTTTTAATTATTCACCACAAAAGAAATCTTTTGGGTTTGTCAATTTCAAAAGTTAATAAAGGGCAGTAATTAAGGCTGGAGAGAGAGAGGGAGGAAAAAAAGAAGGAAAGTAAGAAAATTATGTCAGGCAGTGCGTTCTTTTTCTCTTTTCTTTTTCTCAGGTAAGGTAAGCCTATTTATTTATTACTATTTATTAGGTAAGCGTACCTATTTATTTGTTATACCAGAAAACTAAACCTATTCATCTTTCTCAATGAAGCTAAGTTATAAGGCAGAGAATTACTACAACTAGAAATAATTTTACTGACAACTGTTAAGTGTCACGCTGGCTGAGTGAGCCAAGGCGTCGCTCTACAACTGTTGAATTACGGTTCGATCCCCATTGCCGTCGTTCCAATTTTTATATTTTTTTTATTTTTTTATACTTTTATTTTTTTTTTATTTTTGGGTTTCTTTAATTTTTTTTAGATTTTGGCTAGTTACCATATTAATTGATTTATCTAGATTATTTATTTTATTTATTTTAGATTTTTTTTTTTCTTTCCATTTCGCCCTTTTCTTTTTCCTTTCTCCTTTTTCCCTTTTCCCCTCTCTGATTAGTTTATATTTTTCTTTTCTTAGGGGTTTCGTTAGTTTTCCCCTCTTCTTCTAAAACTAACGTGGCGCCCAATATCATCCTGGTTCTTCCTTGGTATCAGCCCACACCTTCTACACTGAGCTGATGGCTATTGCTGTCACCCCGTTTAACGTGTGGTAACAAGATAATAGATTTAGTTTAATAAATGCAGAAAAGATTTGTTTATTATAAATTAATTAATAAATAATATACATGTAATAATCAACAACTAAATAAGAACATAATTAATAATAAATTAATCTAAATAAATGATACTTTAAAAAAATCGAAATAGAAATATTTTTCGAGAAAAAATGTTCATGTCCTTCAATTAAATTAAATTTTAATATTCAAAGAAATTAATTTTGTTCCAACTCAAAATTAATTACCCTTAATGCTAATTAGGTAACTAACTGAATAATCATCTTACAGATCAATTTGTTCCTTTAAAAATTATATATATATATTTAATATAATTGAGAAATCTTTTTAAGAACCATGAAAATTGTAACGAAATATGAAGATACAAACTGGTGTAAAATATTATTCATAGGACTTCGCGTATTTGCAATTATTGCAAATATAAAACTAATATACCCTCTTCAAATCAGCAATTTTTACTTAGTTACCCTAATGTATACATATAGAGGGAGAAAGCGATGACATTATAGTCCGAAATTCAACACCAATTTTATTCAACAAAACCAAGTAAAATTTGAAATCAAACTTCTAGATTCCTCTGACCACCCCAAAATAATTGTTTTCGGACAAATGTTTCAAATAAAAGTGTTTACGTTTATATCTGTGCAATTAACAATCTAAGTTCAAAAAAAAAAAAAAAATAATTCGAGCAGTTTTCGAGGAAAATTCCCCCAAAAAACTAAAAAAGCTAATTTCCGGTAAACCAATTTTCTTCAAATTTGGAACTTCAGCAATAGGGGAGGGTGGGGCCTGCTGTTACAGGGGCATGTTATTACAGTGTAATTTTTAAAAAATCGGCTGGAGAAGCACTTCTTAAGTGGTCAAAGTAGAAGATATGCGAGTGCTGTTTGTTGTGACCAGCTCCCGCCAAGAAGATTCTGTTGCATATGACGGAATTGTGTGACTTTCCTCGAAATAGTGAAAGCTACATTTTATTACTGAAACCGAAAGCTGTGATCTGAAACTACTAAAGGTAAGGCTTTCATACTTATGCTGTTAATTCATACATCCTTAACAATAATTTCAATCCAGTATGGTTGCGCTAGTATTCTTTGGCCTATGTGTTTACGGATTAATTAGTGAAATAGCGTAAGTGGGGTTAGTTGTTACACTTGTTTGTAGCATATTGTTACAGTGTAAATCAAATCACGGCAGATCTTAAAAGAAATGAAGCCAAAAGCGAAATGGTTGGCAATTCTAACAAAAAGAAAATCTGTGTCTTCAAAGCTGCGAAAAAGAATCAAAAAAATAATTTGCCATCATCAAGTTCCGGCAAAGAAGAGGAGGGCTGGCTGTGCCTGAAATGTCTAAAACCATGGTCGCAGTCAGGAATATTGGGATGATTCCATGCAGTGCCAAAGATGGGCCCATTCAAAATGTGTTAAACATAACCCTAGATATATTTGCCACAATTGAAACTCGGACTTAGAGATGGGTAGTGATAGTGAATAGAAAGAGAATAAATGTTCAAGCATTTAAGTTTGTAATAATGCATGTTTAGATCATAATCAAGCTGCTATTAATATTAAAATAAAGATCTGATAATTTGTTTATTGAACATATTTCAGTTTTATTTCCTTAAAATAAACAGCCAAACATGTATTTTATACAATGTAACAACTTACCGTCCGCATGTAACAACAAGCCCCACCGAAGGGCAAGTTGTTACAGTATGCGCATTTTAATAGTTTAAATGTTACTTCATTTTGAAAAATCTCAAAAAAATATATAATTAATAGAAATAAATGAGACAACAAATTAACCAATTTTCAGCAATTTTGAGTGCAACATACAGCAATTAAAAAATGTTTACTGAAATTGTAACGATAAGCCCCACCCTCCCCTCCTTCTTGTAAATAATATTTATAAGTGATAGAAGCATAGATTGGAGGGAAAGAATACTTTATAAGAAAGCTTAAAGTTGAGAAAATCGTAAAAAAAAAACGAAAAAAAAAAGACATTGTGGGAAGTGCATTTCTGGTTGACGGATTTGTATCTAAACTTTCGTGTCACAAGATTATGTTGGTACTTAAAAGGAATATTTCATTTCTGAAATATTTTGTTCAAAAACACACAAAGAAACACACACTCATGTAGACCATCCTTTGAAATCCTTTTTTTTCGGGAAAAGCTCAAAGCATGTATTTTCGATGAAAATTGAATTCTGTAAGTTTGCCACGATCTCAATATTTCCATCTTACAGCAGTAAGAGAAAGTAAAAATATATAAAAAAAGCAACCATACACAATACTTTCTCTTAAATTCTAATTAAATATATTTTCTTCAAACTTGAATTATTCGTAACTGCAACATAATCTAAAGTGTCACTAGACGAAAGCTTAAGGATACAAGAAACCCGCGATAACCCTCTCAAATATTTTTTTCGAAAAAAATTCAGTACTACGAAGTTTTAACGTCCATAAACCTTTAGGGGAGGTCAACTAAGTTTGAGGGCAACTACGTCTCAGCCGGGATGTGGATTCGAGAGAGGTTATAAGATTAGTATTAGCAGTATGGGTGAGGACGCCCTCAAATAGGAGGAAAGTAATGACATAATTTGCTGTTACTATGATGACACTGACAGAACAAGACTAGACAGTCGAGCGTCAGGGGAGTTGATCTGTAGCTTTAATGGGTATGGCTACAGTTTTTCAGGACAAGCTTAATGGCATCATTGAATGCTACTGTATGGTGGAAGAGTGGCAGGGAAGGTTAAAGAGGTTAGGATATTTTCTCAGGAATTTAGGAGAAGCTTCGCTCAGAGTAGCAGAGTGGAACTCTTCTGTGTATCCAGACTTGCAGATATAGTGGGCAATGAGAGGGCGGACGAGTTAGCTAAGGTGGGATCTATACTGCAATTTTGTGGTCCTGAGCCAGCTGTCGAAGTCACTAGCAATTTTATGACAGAGAAATCAAACGGTGAAGGAAAATAGAATTGGAGAAGCACTGGAGGGACACGGAAAGGTGTCACCAGACTAAAAGATTTACAAAAGGTATAAGATAAGGAGATGTGAAATATCTTCTTTCGTTGAATAGGATACAACTGTTTGTGCTGGTAACTCATTTACACAATATAGACAAAACATCTAATCCGCTATGTTAGAATTGTGTTAGAATGAGGGAATCGGGGAAACGGTGTACCATACCTAGATCAGTGTCCTCATTTTGCCCATACAAGGTTTCGCAAATTTAGGAGGGAAGCACTTCCATGGGAATGTTTGGGGAAATTGGAGTTCAGGGATATCAGGATTTGTAGTCAGGCCGGTGACTGCTGGGGGAATCTTCTTAGGAATAGAATTTTTTTTCTTGAGGGATAGAAGCCATATTGGCTTAGGTCACGCGCCTTCGGGCATCTATTAATAATAATAATAATAATAAAATATTTATGACTAATTTAAAGATAATCATTGAACCTGTTTTCAAGAAAATGCGAAAATTTGCAAAAGAAAACTTCAATGAATTCGCATCACCGACTGACCTAGTTTTATTCGAATTTGTTTATTTAAACAAATTTATTTAGATGGTGTAACTGTACATATATCCGTTCGAGAAGGGATTTATTCAGGAATCCTGGCGTCCAGAATCTAGAATCCCGGCCTAACAATTCGTACACACACAAATATCGATGCCCCCCAGTATTCATACAATATATACAGGTCCTGCAGTTGTAGCGGATCTACACAGTTTTCTGAGTTATATAGCGCTTCTCACAGACAAACTCTAGCTTGTCCATCACAGACATATTCGGTCCTAAAAAAATAATACTCAAGGGAGTTTTTCCCGCTATTTCCCAATACACATCTAATTCGTCTGTAAGTGTACAATGTTTAAGTTTGGGTTCGGAAGTCTGTATCCTAAATGGTGTACTTTAAAGCCAAATGCAGGAAGCTGTATACAATAGCTAAATCTGCAACTTATCTCTACAACCTTTATGCCAGCTTTAGGGATAATGTTAACACCATGTATTATTAAAAGCCGTCAATTAGACATCAAAGATTACAGTAATAAATACTATATGGTGATAAATTATCACTGTAATACGCAAATGAATTAATTGAAAACTTTGAACTATTGTCATCTGATTGGTGATTTGAGTTTGTGAGTGAATTTATCAGCATTATCTACATGAAAAGAATCCAATTGGTCAATGTGTAAATAAAACAGTTAATAATATTGTTAATGAAAACACAGAAATGTAAATATAATACAGTTTGATGAGCCCTGCCGCAGGTGGAGGTATGTTTGTTTAGCACTCATTTGTCCTTTGAAACACAATTATACATAGAAACCATTTTTCAGAAAATTCAATATTAACGCTATATTTTAGGCACAAGTCTCTATTGGCTGCACCCACCCCACATTCAACGCTATATTACAAGACAATAATCTATAAAACAGTGTATAATTTCGTTAAAAATCCTAAAATGATTTCTTATATTTTCATTAAAAAAAAAAAAAATCTGATGTATGAAACACTCACATGATTTTCTCTCATTGCGATTTACATAGTTGTAATTGTCAAATTCTTGATAAACTATTGTTGATAATTATTATTAGGTGTTTCGTTGTCTTCAAGATAGATGAATAGGGAGGTTCTAAGCTACATTTGAGGAAAGCGTAAACTTACACCTCCCCCAAAATCTCCCTTAAATGAATTTACTCAGAAAACTCATTCGAACAAAAGTGATAGGTCTCTGTATGTACAGTTAATATATTATGTAACACGTTTAATATCTTTATGGTCACTGAAAAAAAAAAACTGTTCAGTAGTTGCACTTCTAGTGAATCAATTTTTTTTCAAATCCAGAATTTCGGCATCACATTTCATTGTAATTAATACTATGTGATGACAGTATGATATAATAAACTGAAATAACAATTTTGAGGGAAACATAACCCCAACCCTCCCCTAAAAGCACTCTTGAATAAAACTTCCCTGAAAAATGTTTTAAATAAAAGTTGTAGCTATGTAATATGTGTAATTGATCTATACCAAGTTAAAAGAAAAATCGTTAGAGCCATTTTCGAGCAAAATGCAAAAACTAAAACATCCATTCTTTAATGTGTTACTTCCGGTTAACCATTATTGATCAAAATCTTATTTGTTGGGGACCTGCACTAGCACTTAAACTAAATATAAAGTTTGAACTTCTGCAATTCTTCCGTTTTTGAGTTATGATGACCACTTACACAGACCAATTTCTAAAAGAAACCACTTTTTCAGACTCAGGGGACTTAAGAACGTATATATCTATCAAAACTCGATATCTAAAATTGGACACGATCGCATTACTTCGTAGTAAGAGTAAGTAAAAAAGGGCATTACAGTAAACTATTTCTTATACATTTATAAACTTATACGTACGTTTAATAAGAATTGTAGATTGTTGTAGGGGATTATTGCACTGCGACCTGAAAGATCCATTGTGCCCCACGCAGCCTTCCCCAATGCACAGCCGGCCACTAAGCAGCGTTCTCTAGCTATAGACAACACTACCTATCACCGGACAATGAGTTGTAGAGGCTCCTAGGAAGAAAAAAATCTAAGGGCAGCATGCTGGATTCAAACCCGGGAACTCCGCGTTGCTAGACCGGCCATTCCACTGACCTAATCCCTTCCTTCTCCCTTGGCTTACGCCAATTAACTAGGGACGGAGACCCTAGTTTGTGTTCTGTGTTTGTCCTTATCTGTAAGGTGTAGAGTGTATGTAGTTTAAGTGTAATGTGTACTGTTCTGATGAAGTACATGGAGTACTGAGCTGTGGTAAGCCGTGGGGTCGCTGCTCCCCAAGTTAACTGCATGTAACAGATAACCCTTGCGGGCAAAATTGAGAATTTAAATAAATGAACATTACATTTGTAATCTTAATTACAGGTTATATAGTTCTAAATGACGAACTAGAATATGATCATGTTGTTAGACCGCAATCTCCGCAGGTATTTAAAGATCCCTGAAGAAATGGCTACTTCATTGCGCCAACAGGGATGGCAGTGAGAGAAAAAGTCTTATGATAGTTTAACAATAGATTTTTTACTGTTTTTCTTTTACTGCTCTGGGAAGCAGCAAGTATTTGATCGTAAAAACAAATTTTTAAAATGGAGTTTTCACAGGAAGTACATGTTTTGGGGTCCAGTAGCAAATTTTTTTTTTAGCGAATGTTCTGTATATGGTGTGTTACAAATATCGCAAGAAACTCAAACTTGGTATTCCTTTTAGGCACATCGCATCTGACACGAATGTTCCCTGCAAAATCCAACAACTGGAAGTGCTTTACTGTTTATTCGTGATTGTCTCGAAAATGGTTCCAAAGATTTTCTTTAAATATATATCCTTCAATATAAGGTCTATATATACGAGTATCTATACCTATCTTCTTCTTTTTTACCGTTTCACGGAAACATTGATTTCTTGGGGGTCCCAGGAGAACATCAACCTTAATCATTCCTCTAAAATACCTAATTCGTTAGAACACTTCAATACATAATTTTGTTAGAATTCAAAATATGAAGAAAATCGGGTAACCGGAGTGCGATCTTACAGAATAGGTTTCGCAGTTTTTTTTTTTTAATTTTCTCGAAAATTCCACAACGATTAACTTTAAACTTTGATACAATCGACAATTGTAGTGCGTGACTGAAATAAAGTTAATGTCATAATTATTAATTTACTTTTATAATTACACAAGCATAGATTTGAATTAAAGAAAACTTAATTCAATTAGTATCTATATATCAAAAAGGATCGATATCATTGTGCTCCATATTTATTGTTTTGTATGTTCAATTACCCTGCTATCAGTATTCTGATAGAAAAATACTATAAAAAATACACAACAAAAAAAGCAAGTAAAATACAATTTGTGATAAATGTAATATAACATAACTCACTAAGTATACATATAAAGTATGAAGGCACATGCAACATCGTTAGAATTACATATTTCCAAGTTCATTTAAATATTTTTGCCACTATATTTTTTTTTTTTCTACTTTAATTATTTTATTTGCATCTGCGAATCATACACAACAAGCACATGAGATGGCAATGATAATATAACAAATAATAAAATAAAACATAAAATAAATTGAACACAAAACTGAAAAAGAAAGAAAAAAAAAACAGTAACTAATAACTTGACGTGACAGAATTGAATGAGGACCATCCAACGATGACCATCATAAGTCGGTTAGTATAGACACCGATGAAGTGAATTCGAAGGATGCCCTTTTTTTTATCAAGCAATCAGGTGATCGCGAAGCCATCGGCGCTTCAGTCTGCGGAAAGGATTCGCAGGAAGTGTTATCTGCGACAGATGGGATGTAGTGATGGGAAAGTTTGGAATGGAATTTAATATATCGGGACTTGGCGAGATCTAGGACAAATGGGATATTTAGGTCACTGTGGATGGTGTGGTTGCTGACGTAAAAAGGAGCATCGACTATTGTGCGGAGGATTTTTGATTGGAAGGATTGGATACGATGAAGATTGGAGCGCTTTGCTGATCCGTATAGTTCAAGTCCGTATGTCCAGATAGGTGCGAGCAGAGCTATGTAGAGCGTTTTTTTGTTCGAGAGAGTTAGTTTTGATCGTCTGTCAAGAAGTCTTTTGAGCATTCGGTATCGGTAGTTAAGTTCTTGTCGCTTAAGTCGAGTATGTGGGTTCCAGGTAAGGCGTTTATCAAGGTACAGGCCGAGATATCGCACTTTGTCTGCCGAAGGAATAGGAATACGGTTCAGGTATATTGGAGGGAGTATTTGCGATTTAGAGTGAATGGTATATATCTGGATTTGCTCTCGTTGATCTTTATTCTCCATTTGCGGAACCAGGGTTCGAGGATTTCAAGATGGGATTGAAGGATCGGGTGGCAATTACAGGGTCCATATTTTGGGAGAGGATTGCCATATATCGGCGATAAATAGTTGTGTTAGGATTGAGAGGAATGTCTGCCGTATATACTGTGTAGAGGAGGGGAGCAAGTATGCTCCCTTGAGGAACTCCAGCGCGGATGGGATGAATTGAAGAGGAAGAAGAACCTTGGATAACTTGGAAGGAGCGATCTGATAGATAGGATCGTAGGATAAGGTAGTAGGTGCTAGGTAGGATTGTCTTGAGCTTCAGCATAAGGCCTTGATGCCAAACTTTATCAAAGGCTTGGGATATGTCCAAGAAAACTCCTGGGCAGTATTGCTTCAGCTCAAGGGAGGTAGCTATGGTGTCCACAACACGGTGAGCCTGGTGAATAGTGGAGTGGCAATTTCGGAATCCGAACTGATGGTCAGGAATCGTGGAGGTTGATGATAAAATGTTTTGAAGGCGGATTAGGAGCAGCTTCTCTAGTACTTTGCCGAGGGTTGGCAGAAGGCTGATGGGTCGGTAGGAGGTAAGTTTATGGGAAGGTTTTTTAGGTTTGGGTATCATACAAATAGAGGAAAATTTCCAGGCAGTGGGAAAGTGTGTAGTTCTTAAGGTAGAGTTATAAAGAGTGGTAATGAAGACTATGGCTTTTTTAGGGAGTTGGAGAAGGATGTTGGCTGTGATCAGATTACAGCCAGGACTTTTTTTTCTTGGTAGGTTGTGTATGGCCAATTTTACGTTGTTGGGAGAGAAGGTTTTGGTGGGAGGGAGAGATACAGGTATATCGAGTTGACTCAGGAAAAGTTCAGTATGTTGTGGGTCTGCTATGTCTTCGTGAGGTGTAAATACAGAAAAGAGATGTAGTCCTAAGAGTTCGGCTTTTTCTTCGTCGGATTTGGCCCACGTCCCATCTGTGCGTCTAAGAGACTGAGAAGTAGATTTGTACTTAAGAATTTTTCTTGTTGCAGTCCACAAGGTGTGATCGTTTGCACTGAGTGATTCAGTGTATGCGGCGTACTGGATTGTAGTATCTTCGCAGTTCGTCGGTTAGTTGTCTGGTTATGTGGTTGAGGAGACGTTTGTGGGAGGGATACCTAGTCCGCTCCAAAGGGCTCTGGCACGGCGCTTCTGAGTTATTATTAGTCTAATTTGTAGAGGTAAATTGTAGGGTCTAAGAGTAGTATTTTTTGGTATGATGTGAATAGTGGAGTCGTATATACTTTGTTGTATTGTGGACGTTAAGTAATAAACATTGTCGTCTAATTGTTCTGCCGTCTTCGGTGATACGTTCAAGTTCAGTCTTGATTCAAGAAGTTCTCTGAATAAGTTCCAGTCGACATGTCCGTTAATGAGGGAGGGCTTGGGTTGCACACTATATGGATGAACGTCGAGGGAAAGGATAACGGGATTATGGTCTGAAGATAAATCATTTGAAGTAAATGCGTCAGTGAACAAGGAAGTTATATTCGAACAGATAAAGAAGTCAAGGAGGTCTGGTAATTTACGGGGGGAAGTTGGCTAGTAAGTGGGTTGGGATGGGGATATGTAAGAGAAGCTGGTATGTGAAAGGACATTATGGAATGTGAGGATTAACCACTCGAGTACCCCAGGCTGGATGTTTAGCGTTGAAGTCACCACCACGGATGAATCGTGGTCCGAGCGAGGAGAGAAAGAAATGGAAGTCATTTGGACTTATTGATTGGTTAGGAGGACAGTATACGGCTGCTATAGTGTAGAGGAATGGTTCCGTGTTCAGAGCTATGACGGTTAGTTAGAGGTAATGAGTTGGACTGTGGGGTATTTGGTAATGAGAAAGGGATTTACGAATGAGGATAGCAGATCCTCCATGCGCTGTTCCGTCCGGATGGTTCGTCTTGTAAATTGTATAGTCTAGGATAGAAAATCGGGTTCTCTCAGTAAAGTGGGTTTCAGTGACCAGTGCGATGTCGATCCGTTTGTCGTGCGAGAGTGTGTCCAGTTCATGTCTTCGATTGTAAAGTCCGTTGGCGTTCCATAGGAGCAGGGTAAGGGAATGTTGGGTTAGGGACATTAGGGAGCCAGTTTGAGCAGAAGAGTATTGACGACAGTGGTGAGCAGGGAAATCAGTGGAGCAATGAGGGATTTAAAGTCGTTAAGGAAAGAACTGAGGATGGCGGTAATATCACCAGTGGATGTTGTTACAAGGGGTGGAGGTGCGGTTCCTCTACTTTGATGCGTGTAGCATCAACTTCGAAGATATCTTTATTATTAGACCTTGGTTCAGGGTCGACAAAAAATAATGGGAGCGTTTGTTTTGTGACTGGGTGGATGACTGGAGCAATGTTTCTTACTCCATGGCCTAATTCGGAGAGCTCAGCTTTGATGAGGTCTGCTGGTGTCGTTTGGTGAAGGTGGCGTATCACCAACCTATAAGCCTTATCCTCTTCTAACTGGTATGCGTAGTATTGGGCTTTTTTGGTCGTGAAACTACATTTTTGTCTCTTTATCAACTTTGTCGTTCTATAAATATATTTCGTTGTGATTTTCTTCACTTCTGACGTTCCTCACACCAAATTTGTCGTTCATAATTAGTCTATTTTTTTGGGGCCGACAAATAACATCTTTATACAACAGGATCGTAAACTTATCATGGGAGACAATTATTAATGTCGTAATAACTCAATGGAACTAACATGTTAATCGATATCTGTATGGAGTGAAATTTATAAGTCCGTCTGATTCTATATGCTTAATTTGTCCATAGGATGTCAATGAAGTTAAAAATAATCTAACTAGTAAACAATTACTAGAACGTGGATAAAATATGGTACAATAAAGAGGAAATATAAGGAACCTCGAAATCATTAACTTTCTGAAAACCTTTTTAATAAGGGAAGGTTTAGGCGGGTAATAGGTTAGAAAGTAATTTAAGTTATGAATTCTGTTTTAAGTAGATTATACAAAGATGTTCCATTACAGTAATTAGTATCACTTTTATCATAATATTTTACAGGATAATGACAAGTAGCTATGTGGTTTATTTTAATATCATAGCTACATAACTTTTCGTCCGACAATACAGGGAACATGATTTCTGACGCAATTAGCCACCATCCCTCCTTATGTCTTCAGAAAAAGGAAGATTTTTCATTTTTGCCGAAAGACAAAGTTGAACCGTTTTGTTCTTCACATTACTTGATATACAGGGTGTAACAGCTACCTCTGGCAATACTTCGGGAAATGGTTTTTCACTTTATTTGGAACAAAACATTTCTAATAAACCATGGTCCGATTCGTGCGCCTTCAAAAGTTATTCTTCATTTTGTGAAATTTTCAATTTTCCTACTTTTTCTCATAAAATTGATTATATCTCAAAAAGTTTTTCACATAAATCATATTCAATTACACCTTTGGAAAGAGCATTAAATTTCCTATAAGAAACAGAAGTTTTATTTTAATTGAATTAATTATAAGGTTTTTCAGAGACTTTAAACTTCAACTCTACAGCGCTTCGACAGTTAAAAACCACTTTTCAATAGTATTTTCTTATAAATTTCTTTAAGGCTAGCGTACGGTCCGGTTACAGAAAAAATATCTACATTTCACCAGCTTTCCAACGATAATAATACCATGGGGTTGCTTTCTTGTTTTGTTAAAGAAAATGCGAAATAAATTAAAAAACAACAAAATGAAAATTGAGAACTGTTACAAAAATATCCTAAGATTAATTAATAATCCGAGAATGAACTTTGGAATTTAATCTCACGAAAGAAATCCGTCTAATTCTAATAAACAGAAACATCTAGTCGTGATTTAGCTGTCATACATTCAAAATGCCACAGTTCTCTGACATAGAATATGGAGATATGGTCTTTATTTATGGGTTTTGTAACGGCAGCACGCGTCGGAAGCTGCAGCTGAGAATGCTCGCCGTTGGCCTAACAGGCGCGGGCCTAACAGGAAACCATTCAAGCAGCGTATTAAAGGCTAGGGGAAACCCGTTCTGTGAGAATAAACTACCGAGGAAACTTTGATCGTTCTGACGAAAATTCATGTCAACGCATCTTAAATGTGTTTGACGATGATTCTACCCTTAGCACACGCAGAGTGGCATTGTCGCTAGGTTTGTCACATCAGACGGTGCACACGTATCTACGACGGGGTGGTAGATATTCGTATCACGTGCAGCAACTACAGCATTTGCTAGAACGTGATTACGCCTGTCGTACTCAATTGTGCACTTGGCTGCTATAACAAACAGATCAGAATCGTCGTTGCCCCCAAAACAGTTTGTGGACCGATGAGGCGACGTTTACTCGAAATGGTTCTTTAAACACCCGCAAATGCACTATTGGAGTGAAGAGAATCCCCGTACAACCAGATCAACCCGCTTCCAATACCAATTTAAGATTAATGTTTGGATGGGAATCATAGGTCGACACGTTCTTTCGCCGATTATCATTGATAATCGGTTTAATGCGATATCTTTTCATGACAAGCTGGTTAACGATCTGCCTGGTGGATTAGAAGACATTAATCACGACTAGATGTTTCTGTTTATTAGAATTAGACGGATTTCTTTCGTGAGATTACAATTCCAGAGTTCATTCCAGGATTATTAATTAATCTTAAGATATTTTGTAACAGTTCTCAATTTACATTTTGTTGTTTTTAACATTTATTTCGCATTTTCTCTAACAAAACAAGAAAGAAACCCCATGATATTATTATCGTTGGAAAGCTGGTGAAATGTAGATATTTTTTCTGTGTCCGGACCGTACGCTAGCCTTAAAGAAATTTATCAGAAAATACTATTGAAAAGTTGTTTTTAACGTCGAAGCGCTGTAGAGTTGAGTTTAAAGTCTCTGAAAAATCTTATAATTAATTCAATTAAAATAAAACTTCTGTTTCTTATAGGAAATTTAATGCTCTTTCCAAAGATGTAATTGAATATGATTTATGTTAAAAACTTTTTGAGATATAATCAATTTTATGAGAAAAAGTAGGAAAATTGAAAATTTCACAAAATGAAGAATAACTTTTGAAGGCGCACGAATCGGACCATGGTTTATTAGAAATTTTTGTTCCAGATAAAGTGACAAACCATTTCCCGAAGTATTGCCAGAGGTAGCTGTTACACCCGGTATATATGATTCTACTCTAGAAACGGCTCTTTTTGTCTGGATCAAACGTGAAATGGTAGTCAGATTAGCTGAGTTATATGAAGGATGAACTCATCGAGTTTTCTCGAATATTTCAGTCGTGTGTGGGGTAGCAATTTTGTAGTCATGCGACAATAAAATAAAATCATGAGACATTCTTTGTCACCGTCTGTTGATAATTTTCCAATAGTGGACCTTGTGAATAAAACAAATAAAAATCAAAAGTGAATCACTGTCAACACTTTCCTCTCACTGCAATTGTTACAATTATAATTGACAAATTCTATTCAGGAAATTCGCACTTCACGTCATCCATTTCCTTCTAAATTTGAAATTCTAGCAAAATAATTAATGTATCTTCGTATTACATAGGTTACAAAACCATACATTTTAGAAGAAAGTTTAATGCTGCTCCTCCTCCCCCCAAACAATTTTGCTGGAAAAATGATTCAAATAAAAGTGCAAGTTATTTATATATGTAGATAATACACAAAGTTTAAAGAAAATCGCTTTACGGCCTTTTTCGAGAAAATTGCTTAAAACCGTTAAGCGTAAAGTCATAATCCCGGTGCATAGATTCTGTACAAACCTTTTTTTTTTTTTGGCACATGCAATGGTAGTATCTAAACGGAACATAAAATTTGAGCTTTCTGCGATTTTTCGTTGTTTGTGATGTGATTTTATTGACACACGCAATATAATGTGAAAATTGACACAAACGCAATACTTCCTCTAACCTCAAGTAGGAGAAAATACATAAATATGGTTCACAGACGGACATATATGTAATTTATCATTTTTCTTATAACTTGTTAGTATTTTTCAATAATTGGTAAGCATAAAAATATAAAACACTGAATGATAATTATAAAAGAAATGGTAATAAAATAATTTATTCTATAAATTAAAAAATATTCAGATAATTAGCACCCGTAATGATGGTCTTTGCTTTTAATTTACAGCCGACCAAACTAAAATAAAACGTAATCGTTTTATTTTATCCATCTTTATTGCTACTATAATGTTTGTTAAATTATTATACTCGTATTTATTACTTTAATAGCATTAGAGCACGCAAATTTGTTTATATCTGTACTTTGTTTGCTTTTACAATCTACATATAAATAAAAATTTTACTTTTATTGGACGGTTGTTTTTTTTTGTATAGAATATTTAACATTAATTACGCGCTTCATGATATTCACTATAATGAATAATATATTACATTTATATCGGTCTGCCTGTCCGCCGGTTTATTATACTGCAATATCTCTATGAATCTGCTAAAATGAATTTAAATTGAATTTAGTAGACAAGTATGGCGGAATGATCGTAGACTATGCTTTCACTTCAGTTTTCTATAACGTCAAGATTTAGGGGGGAACAAATTCCAAAAAAAAATGTTTGAGCCCATTTTGTTTTCATAAAAACCTGTTGTGAAATACTCACACCACAAATGAAAGACCTTCGGTGAACTGTTTTTCTTCAAAGTCGGAATTTACGCAACTAATTTGATTGTAATTCATATTATTGTATATATATGATAGAACGATATAATAAACTAAATAACACTTTAAAGGAAAATATACCACTACTCCTACCCCCTCCCGCAAAACCATAACTTAATGAATTTTTCCGGAGAAATGTTTTAAATAAATGTTTTAGCTCTGTGTTTGCAAAAAAAAAAGAAAGTTGTTCAAGGGACTTCAAAACGTGTTTTTAAAAACTAATTATCGAAAATTAATTCGAATATAATATTAATGAGGCTTTAAACACGTAAAGAGTGTATACAAATATGCTATGAAACCTACATAGAATTTCTTTTATTCAATTCACAGTATATTTGTAATGACATTTAGAAGGAAATTTGTCATAGATTTACCTAAAAAAAAATCTGGTGTGAAACACTCACACAACTTTCTCTTACTCCTGTTCTCAAAATTATAATTGACAAATGTTAGTTTGTGTACCAAATATAAGAAATTCGGCGAAAACTGAAAAAATTGTTCAGTAAAAGCACACTTCCCGCTTACTAATTTTCTTAAAACTTGGAATTTTGCCATTTATTTATTTCTAAGAAATTTGTTCGGATGATAGAATTACAAAATTAACTATGATACCACTTTAGAGGAAGCTGTAACCTCACCCCTCCACTAAAAGTGCCCTTAAATAAATTTTCCCAGAGAAATATTTTAAATAAAAGATGTAGACCTTTGCATGCTTAGTTTATATACGAAGTTTCAAGAAAATGTCGGAACCATTTTTGAGAAAATCGCTAAAAAGTGAAAAAAATCATTTAGTAAAGTGTTGAAACAACCGCGCTTCTGACACATAATTATGGTGTCATAATAATGGTAGCTGGACGTTAAGCCCGACTGAAAAAATAGGCATTACTTTTCTTACTTACTTTGAAACAAACGCGCTTCCGGTTATCCGATTTTTTTCAAACTCGGAATTTCAACAACATATTTAATTCTAATTAACATTATTTAGATGATAGAATTGTCTAACAAACTGAAATAGCACTTTAGATCAAAATCTAACCCACCTCTCCCCCAGAAGTGCCCTTAAATGAATTTTCGTGGAGAAATGTTTCAAATAAAAGTTGCAGCTGCTAGTAGCTGTAGTACCAAGTTTGAAGAAAATCGTTGGAGCCATTTTTGAAAAAAATCGCAAAAACGTAAAAACACCAACTAGTAAAGTGGTACACTTCCGGTTGAGGAATTTTGACAGATGACCCACTGTCGGATCCCATGGAGATACCTAACCGGAATATCAAGTTTGAACTTTCTACGATTTTTCGTTTTTGAGCTATGCTGTTCACATACATACATACACACACACACACATATATATATATATATTCACACACAGACCATTTGCTAAAAACCACTTTTTTGGACTCAGGGGACCTCAGAACTGATATTTCCGGTGAAAGCTCAATATCGAAAATTTGACACGATTACAATACTTTCTCTTACTAGGGGTAAGAAAAGTAAAAAGAAAACTACAAACAAAATTTCTAGACAAAATATTTCAAACAAAAAAACTTTAAAAATCAGTTTCAAATATACAGTATAAAGAAAATATATTAGAGCCATTTTAGGTAAATATCAGTAATAATTTAGATCACTTCCGGTCGGCTGATTCTGTTCGAAGCCTTCATGTCATATACCTTGATAGAATTCAACAGTGCGTCGTGTTTGAGTCTGATACACACGTACATATAAAACCGATAACAAACTCAGAATTCACGCATATCATTTTATTATAGTAATTAATATTATAAATATATATATAAAATAAACTAAATAACGATATAATAATATAATAAGCTAAAATAATACTTTAAAGGAAAATATACCCCTACTCCTATTTCGGATAAAAACCTCACTTAATGAATTTTCCCGGAGATATGTTGACACATTTGTTCACTATTCTCAACTTTTTATTTGTCCTGAAATATACCTAAGTTTAAGTTGTTATGTTTTGAAGATTTTTTTTTAACATTTCTTATTTTTATGTCTTGATAAGACAATATATTTGTCGAAAGATTGGCAAAAATTTCAGTTTTTTATTATTATTATTAGTAGTATAAAAAAGACCGAATCCCAACAATACTTATCCATCATTTAAGAACGGTCGAGAAGAATCTTCCATATTTACGGAAAATCGTTGCAGTAATTCTTGAGAAAATCGCGAAACACTGAAGAAAAAAAAAGTTATCCAGCAAATTCGTATTTCCGGCAGAACGGGCAGACAAACACTATTACAGACCCTGCGGTAAATTACATTTTTTTACTTTCTCTTACTCCTAGTAAGAGGAAGTATTGTAATCGTGTCAAATTTTCGATATCGAGTTTTCACCGGAAATATCCGTTTTGAGGTCCTCTGAGTCCAAAAAAGTGGTTTTTAGCAAATCGTCTGTGTGTGGTGTGTGTGTGTGTTATGTGTGTGTGTCTGGTGTGTGTTGTGTGTGTGTGTGGGTGGTGTGTGTGTGTGTATATGTGAACAGCATAGCTCAAAAACGAAAAACCGTAGAAAACTGAAACTCAATATTCCGTTTAGGTATCACCATGCGATCTGACTGTGCGTTATCTGTCAAAATTCCTCAACCGGAAGTACCACTTTACTAGTTGACTTTTTTACTTTTTTGCGTTTTTCTCAAAAATGGCTCCAAGGATTTTCTTTAAACTTGATACATCAACTACATATACAAGGAGCTACAACTTTTATTTGAAACATTTCTCTGGGAAAATTGATTTAAGGGCCCTTCTGGGGGAGGGGTGGGGTTAGGTTACCCTCTAAAGTGCTATTTCAGGTTATTACACAATTCGGTCATTTAAATAATGTTAATTAGAATTAAATATGTTGTTGAAATTCCGAGTTTGAGAAAAATCGGAAAACCGGAAGTGCTTTTGTTTTAACACTTTACTAAATATGATTTTTTCACTTTTTCGCGATTTTCTCCAAAATGGCCCCGACGATTTTCTTGAAACTACACATATGAACTAAATATTCAAAGATCTACAACTTTTATATAAAACATTTCTCTGGGAAAATTCATTTAAGGGCACTTTTAGGAGAGGGGTAGGGTTACAGCTTCCTCTAAAGTGGTATCATACTGATTACACAACTCTTGAAATTAATTAGAAATAAATAGTTGACCAAAATTCCGGGTGTGAAGAAAATCAGTAAACCGGAAGTGCGCTTTTACTGAATAGTTTTTTTCAGTTTTCGACAAATTTCTATCAATTTGGTACACAAACTATAAAATTTGTCAATTATAATTTTGATAACTGGAGTAAGAGAAAGTTGTGTGAGTGTTTCACACCAGATTTTTTTTTTTCGTATAGTGATGACCTCAAAATATATTTCTCAATTAAGAAACACTTTCAAAAATTTGGAACGATCTCAATACGTTCTTCTTAACAACAAACAATAAGAGAAGTAAAAAAAAAAAGCGAATAAAAATGGTTTTTAAAAAAACTGTGTAGAGACTGACCCCTTTATGTGGGTCGGTTAATGTATGTTATGTATATATTTATATTATGTATTAAAAACAGCATAACCCAAAAAACGAAATCAACAGTAGAAGTTCAAAAGTTCAAACTTGAAAGTGCATATGTCCATCAGCTGCTCCGATACGAAGGTTAAAGTCAATGTCTCTCAATCGGGATACCATTTTATGGAATGAATTTTTCTCTTTTTCATGATTTAAAATAAAAGCAATAACAAAGAAATTCTTTAAACTTGGTGTAAACCAACTAACTACTGATAATCGATTTTTGAACTGTTCTGAGAGTGAGAGAGAGGGGGTAACAATGTTAAGTTTTCCTCTAAAGTGTCACATCACTACAATTTACAACTTTTTCTGGTGTGATTCACTCACACCACATTCTCATATTGCAATTATGTAGACATAATTGACTAATTCTGTTCTAACGTACCTATAATTCTTAATAGATGTTTAGTTATGTTCTCGATACATGAATGGGAGAGGGAGAATCAAAATTTTATAAAAACTACCGTTTTGGGGAAAGCATGATCTTACTTTCCCAAAACCTCCCCCCTTAAATGAATTTAGTCGGTAAACTAATTCAAACAAAAGTAATAGATCTCGGTATGGATGGTTAGTAAAACAAGTTTAATGAAATTCATCGGTATCTTCACTGAGAAAGTCACTGCAAAAACCGTTTACTAAAGTTGCATTTCCGTTAAGCCAATTTTCTCCAAACTCGATATTTTTGTGTGTCACATATCATTGTAATTAATATTATGTAGAAGATAGAATGATCTAACATACTAGTGGAAACATAACAACATCCGCTCCCCTAAAACCTACTCTTAAATGAAATTGTTGGAGCCGATTTCGTGAAAATTAGAAAAATCCACTCACTTAAGTTTTACCTATCGGTTGACCGATTTTGATCATAATCTTATTGATGGTATGAATTTTTTGCTATTTTCCGTTTATTATTTATGTTGTTGACACATACACACAGACAAAGTTTTAAAAAATCACTTTTTCAAACTTCAAGGGCTTCAAAACATATATTTCCGGTGAAAAGTTGATATCGAAAATTTGTCACAATCGCAATACTTCCTCTTGCCCAGCAAAAAAAGAAAGATTTTCGAAACAATATAATATAATCACATCCTAGTTATTACTTGACTAAAACAAATCAACATTTATCTCCAGCATCACAAAGTTTGTGTAAAAGACCGCTTCGTGAAAAAATACCAAGCAAATTTATGAAATTTATAATTTGTATTAAGTGTAGTATGAGAAAATTTTGCAAGTTTTCCCGCTAGATTTTTCCCTTCATATTTATTTTAATTTTAATTTTAGAGGCTTTAATTTCAATTTTAATAAGTCTTCTTTTTCATACTATAATGCAACGAGGATTAAAGCAACTTGTAATAAAACACGATTAAATAAAATTAAAAAAAAAAACAACCCTTTTTAAGTATCTTGAAAATAAAATTAATTAAAGAAATTTTATATTCAAATGGAAAATAATTCATTTTATTGCAACTTTTAGCGATATAATAAAACTGAATTATTCATTCGTTGAAGTGCAATAAATGTGTTTTCTGAAGAGAGCAATAATGATGATGGGCGTTTTAAAGATCTGCATTTATTAGCATCTCTTGGAGGTCTTAAATTTTAATAATACCCGAGGCTCTGGACTGAAGTTGAATAAATTGTGTCTTGAAGAGTAGTAGATTTCTTTATGTTTACCTAAATTCAAATATCAATTATTATTCTGGGTCTCAAGATAAAATTCAGCGAAGTAATTGGATGGAGGGATTTAATTTTTGCTGTATTAAATATCAAAACAAAAAATTTAGAGGATTAGTTTGGTCAGTAATAGTGGATTCTCCCACAAACTCCTGAGATATTAACAGATTTGCAGCAAAGCAAGTTTTAGCAAAAATATAATATGAACGTTTTAGAAATATTACAACAACCTGCATCTCTTTTCAGACGAAATTTCCAGCCTGATACTGTCGTTGGGCGTCGTTAAACGGAGGCGGATAACTAGCACACTTTTCAAAATATTATGCTTATTAATTACAATCATTCAAATCCAAGGTCAAGATCGGGTATCGATCCTAATGAAATACTTCAACTTCCCTCAGTAGAACAAAATTTATAGTAATAAATCGATTGAAAGAATAATCCTAAATGCATGCATAGTATTCTACTTGAATTTCTGCGAATTTTAATCAGAAACTGTTTCTTTAGCTGAAGTTTTTTCATCAGAATAATAAAGAATTATCTAAATAAAATGGAAATGTGACAGCAGAATCGAAAAAAAACATCTCTCTAGAATAGTGAAACAAAATATTACGGGTTGTGTTCATCGCAACAATTTAATTAAATAATAAAAAATCTGTGATGTAATACACACAAGGCTTCCTCTTACTCTAATTAATAAAATTTAATCAAGAAATTTTCTTTAAAATTGCAACGTTACAAGGTTTATCTGTGCTGCCCATAAAAATTGGGGTTGGGGATTTTACTTGTATACCTGAGCGGCCTTATATGGGACACTCTACGTCAAATCCAACAAAGCTTGTGCCAATTTAAATTTAAACTAACTGACATACCCTCAATACCCCTCTAGGATCAATTTCTTCAGTTAACATGTTACAAATAAAAGTTGTAAATAAATAGTTTCCATAATCCGATGAAAACAAATTTCCGAGAAAATACCAAATACTCAAAAAACCTAATTCTGCAAAGACGCACTTCCGCATAACCATTTTCCTCCAAGTTTTTTTGAATTCTATCAACGCTATTAATACTATATGGAAGGTAAAACCATGTATTATAAGAAATGGTACTTTAGAAGAAAGCATAACGCTACTGTTCCCCCAGAATCCCCAAAAAATCAATTTTCCCGGGAAAATCTTGCAAATAAAAGTGATAGGTATTTTTGTATGAAGATAGTACACGAAGTTTTAAAAAAATTGTTCGAGCCGTTTTCGAGGAAACCACGAAAAACTGAGAAAAAAAAACATTTACTAAAGTCGTATCTTTACTTAAACGGAATACCAAGTTTGAGCTTCCTGCGACTTTTCGTTCTTGAGATATCACACACACACATACACCTGCAGACCATTATTTTCGTATTCACGGGACCCAAAAAAATATATTTCCGATGTAAACCTAATTTCGAAAATCTGGCATGATCGCAACACTAGCGATATTAAATTGCGAAGAGGATTGTATTTTTTTGGCTTTTTAGGACATAAAGATCTACATTTTAGGCCACCAGCCAGAACCTTTAGCAATCCACTTCAAAATTAAAATTGATATTACCAATTGCAATGTTAGAAAGAATCCAGAATTCCTTCAAAATCAAATAATTGTCGGAAGAATGGTTCAGATAAAAATGTGGAGTTAATAATGTAAGTGGTTAGCATTTCAAGGGCAGTACCGCCTTGGGTGTCATAGCAACACTGTCATATGTGGTGGTGGTATAAGTCAACACCGTGTAGAATGCTATACTGGCAAAGCTTTGCAAACGGTTTTCGGTTATTACATATCTACGTCCATTTTTTTTGGTGTGGAAAAAAGTCAGTTATGGATTTTTGCTTTACTTTTATTCCTAGCTAGTTGGATACTTCATAGTATGGCGACATTGTCTCCTCTATTTTTCTTTTAAAATGAATGCTTCTTTGCATATGGGGCCAATATCGATTACTTTATCGATCAACGCTCGATGAAGTTATTTTCTTATCCACAAGTATTATTTCTTTGATATCGGATAAGTTAATTTCCGATTTATGGTCCTCGTCATCTTCTTGTTGAATATGTTCTATCTCATTCTGGGCGAGAATTTCTACTAAATCATTTTCATTTAAATCTTCATTGTGAGAATGCAATAGCTCTTCTATATCGGTAGACTGGAAGACTGGTAGACTGCTGGAGGATTCTTGATGGAAAAGACAATACAAAATATTTGGAAAACGCTAATCGAAGCGAACAATAATAAAAAAAAATAGTACGCAATTATATGAAATTAGTTAAAATTAGATTAATGTTAAATGTGTTGAAGTAGCTTGGCCGTGCGATTCATTATTTCAAAAGGATGATCATATTTTTATGAGTCACTAATTAAGATGATTTCTCTTTGCCAATTAAGAAAAAAACAAATCATGTTTTAATTTCAGATAAAGCCATAAAGCTATGATAAAGCCATTACTTAGAGAGGAGGATTTAAGTTCTACCGCTATAGAGGAATCTGCCTTTCAAGTCGACACTATCCTGAAAAAGATGAGGGCGAAACGTCGGTTTGTGAGAAAAAAAATGATGCTATTTCATCAATCCGCAAACCTAGTATTTTTCAAGGGAATGATCGCGGAAGCAAATTTAGTATATTTGCACTTCCCTTGACAGAATTTTGAGTGTAAAGCTTGGTTGGTGAGTAAACAAAATATCAATTTTCACCTTGTTGCAATGTTCTATTTCTTAGAAATGTGTCTGTACACATTTAGAAAACACATAATAAGGGAGAACATTTGCAAAAAAAAAAATTAAACGTTGTTCAAGGGACATCAAAACATGTGTTTCTAAAAACTTAATTATCGAAAATTAATTCGAATATAATATTAATAAGGCTTTAAACACGTAAAGAGTGTATACAAATATGCTATGAAACCTTCATAGAATTTCTTTTATTCAATTAATGGTATATTTGTAATGGCATTTTGGAGTAAAGTTATCATCAATTTTTCTAAAAAAAAAAACATAAAAAATAATTTTTCTAGAACAAATGTTTCAAAGACTTTAAATATCTGTTGCAAATATACAATATAAAGAAAATATATTAGAGTCATTTTACGAAAATATCAGTAATAATTTAGGTCACTTCCGGTCAGCTGATTCTGATCGAAACCTTCATATTATTTAAACGGCTCGTCGTGTTTGAGTCTGATATGCACGTACATATATACCGATTACAATAGTGGTAGTATGAATATTATAAAATATAGGTATAGTGTAATATTATACAATTACACAGTTATAAATGGCAAATTTTCTTTCAACTTATACTTTTTACTAGACTTTAGTTATCTTCAATGTTATACTCGTATTGGGAGAATCTAAACTTAATAAAAAAAACATTTTTAAAGGGAAGTAGAACCTCACTATCCCAAAAATGCCTTGATTGAACGTTCTCGTTAAGAAGTTTTAAACAAAACTCTATAAGTTTTGTTTAAACTTATAGTGGGATCTATAATCTCTGTACGTAGCTAGTATACTAAATTTAATGAAATCAGGGTTGAGAAATTGTTGACAGATAACTTTCTGTCGGATCCCAAGGTGGATACCCAAACAGAATGTCAAGATTGAACTTCCTGAGCTTTTTCATTTTTTAATTATGCTGTTCACATACACACACCATTTTCTAAAAACAACTTTTTCAAAACTCAAACGGCCTCAAAACATTTATTTCTGATGAAAATTCAATTTCAGAAATATATCACGATCGCAATCTTTGTCTTATATCTATAAGACAAAGTAAATAGCCCAAAACTATTAGAAGATAATATAATGACAAAGTTTGTATATTTCATCATATAAAACAGATTGTTTACCAAAACTTTTACATTTTATGATCGTATTGAGAGAAACTCATTGTAAACTTCAGTTTAATGCGGTTCAAGAACTTTTAGCTGTAAGCAAGAAGATACTCATTAGATAGTTGATATAAGAGCGAGCAGTTTATTTCGACTATCAGGAATTTTACTCATATTACATTTTCTTAATAATAAATTATTAATAGTTTGTGATGGAGTTATCAAAGTGTTAAATAAACTATGTGTAGCAGGTGTTAATTTATTATGTTCATCGATTCAATTATTGCTTAATTAGATTTCTAATTAATATTTCAATCGGTTATTGCTCTATGAATTATATGAAAATTATTAACTAAGATTGTTTGATTATTATATTTATTTACCTGTGGTCTATCATCTGCATCATAACTTCTCGCACGCGCTGAAACTTTTCTTGTATCACCTTGTTCATATTTAGTTGGAGGAGTTGTACCAGTGGCCCCCATTTCATCTTCTGACAGAGCAAAAGTAACTCTGGGCGATTTCCCAAACGAACTTCTAGCCGATCCTGTAGTATTTGAACCGCGTACAAATCCTCCAGATCTTAATTCTTCTACGGAAAATGTCCTTTTACCTACATCTTTGGGTACAGGAACTGTAGCAGCCCCATTGTTTGGTACCGAAGCTGAATGACGACCACAATTGCAGGTGGATTTCGGCCGGTCCTGGCATGTTGATGGTGTATTAGACGTAGCACTGGATGAACCGGTTACCGGACATGTTGACGTTTTTGTAAAATATTTTGTGGTAGAATATTTACCAATTCTTGACAGAGTGCTGGAATAACTTTGTGTTTCCCAGTTGTCAGTTTTTAACCTCTGCAAGGTCCTGGAATCAGCACTCTGACCACGTGATCTTTCATGTCTTTTATAATCACTCTCCTGACATTCACCAAAACTGCTCCAAAGTTGATGACTCGGGCATGATGTTGAACAACCCATTGATAGCTTTGAATCAGATAGATTACCTAAACTTTGTCTTCTAAATTCTAATTGATTTTTTATTCTTTTACCAGGTGGTGGCCTTGGACATGGTTTAGCCACTACCCCTAAAGCTTCCGCTGCGCTAATCTTCTTTTTCTCTTTATCACCGAAATTAGCAGGTGAAGAAGACCTACTAGTTGCTCTTGATCCCGGCCTTGAACAAGGAAGACTTTCAGTACCAAGTTTACACTTTCTATCATCTTCAACATCTTTTTCAACTATTATCTCTGGTTTTTCTAATTTCGGAGGCATTTTCAGTTGTGAATTATCTATTGAAGCTCTATGAGAAGCTGGTATTTTTTCTTGAACTTCTTCCGTATTTGAATAACTTCTAAATGCTTTGTCCGGCTTCTTTACAGGTGAGTCAATAGCTCTTACCCAAATATCAGCTGTTGCACCACTTTCCTCTTCTGAAGAAGACTCCTTTAGATCACAATCAGATTTTAATGATGTCTTAGATTCGCTATTTTGTATCTTTTTAGTTTCAGGATTTATAGTCGCATAGACTGGTTGATCCAATTGAGCAGTATTTTCATAATTGGCCATTTTTTTCTTTTGTGCGAAACTTCCTTGTCGTTCAAAGTGTTCTATTGTTTCGGAGAAGGTTCTTTCTTGTGGTTCTGTAGTTTCGTTAATCTTCCGCTCCAGTGCTTCGAGCGGTTTGGCCTCATCTTTTTCATCCCTATATATTGGTATGGGTTCTTTTTTAACCGTTGTAAGACGTGTGAGTTGGTCCCTTTTAGGTGGGACTGGAGGTTTCGGTTTCGTCTTAGCCGGGCCACGTGGCGGTACGACTGGTGGTAAAACTTGTACACCACCTCTGACTGGCTGCGGTGGTGTAGGAGTAGCCACTGGGGTGGCCGTTGATTGTTTGGCTGGCGGAGGTGGATCAGGTCTGAAAGTTGAACCGTACGGTGGTGGTCCGCCATTGTGTTGTAATGAAGATTGAGTACTGGTAACATGTCGACCATGAGGTGGCTCCATTAGTAATCGGCCTGCGGGTCCCGGAGGCCGTTGGCCCGGGTCCTCCCTCAGGGGTAACGCCCCTACCGCGGAAAACCACAGCTTGTATCCAGCTCAACCAACAATTCACTATCACTAGTGATTATTTATTTATTTATTTTTTTGGTTGTTATTTATCACACATAAATTTTAAAAAAAAATTAAATAAATAAAAAACTGGTATATTACACTAGCGCACAAGAAACACTCACAACTCGGATTCACTTGTCTTATACAGAGGAGTCACACTACTTGAACAGGCCGGTAAACAAAACTGTAAGGCAGGGGCGAAGGCAGATCGAACACTGTGCGGAGGCGGCATGCGCACTTCTATCCACACCACCCCCTCGCTATATAATAGCACCACCATACACTACCACCCCCAAAAAAACCGACCAAAACTTCAAAATGTATTTGTCTACCTACAAACAATTATATATTTGTCACTGACAATTATATTCATTTAATATTTTAATTGAACATTGTTAATATTCAACAATACCACAACAATACATATTACACACATATTGTAATAATAAAACTAGTCCCAAAAGAGAACCATACACTTACACTTCCTTTATTATCTAATTAATTAACCAATATTATCTATATTATTAGCTAATAAAATGACCCTCCCCTCCCGCATACGCCATGGTATAAACAAAATAATCGTCACTATTAAAAGGTTTAATAAATAAATAAGATTCATAATACATTTTCAGGCATTATTTATTAATAAATTAATTAACGAAATTTTATTGCAAATACTTCATTTTGAATAGATATATAAACTTCACTAAAATTCCAAGAGATGAAATAATAAACTTGTGACGTTTACTTTCTTCTAAAATCTAAATGTATAAGTAATTTGGAGAAGTTAAGCCTAGGTTTATTTATTAGGAATTCAGGTTACAAATTCATTTTCTTCTGCTTGTTTTCGGATGTGATCTCTTCAGCCTTCAAAGCTTCTAGTTCATTGTTCCAGTAAGATTTCTGCTTTTTTCCTCTGGTTGCTGGAGGACGATTCCAAGATAGTCACATTTTATCACAATGAAACTGTGCCTCTTGAGGATAATATTGTCAATCAAGGCCCATTTTCACTGGCTTATTCCAAAGATTTCTAACTCTGGTGTACTCAAGTTTTTCTCTGTATATGGTTGAGTCTTCTTACGAAAGTTTAATCTCATCATCCAAGAGCTTGACAAGGATTTGGTGTTAAGGAACATTTTCCTCAAGATTCTGGCCATCCTGGGCTGTTTTCCAATTTGTGCCGACCCTGTAGGTAGATTGGGCCCATTGAAAGGGGATTCGAAAGAAACATGAAGTCTCTCATGTTCTCAACGTCTCCCATATTTGTAATTTAGCATCCTCAAACTGATCAATGATCAATCATCACACTTACGTAGTGCATAACACTATAATTAGAGGTATGATCCTTCTTTTGCCTTTGAGGCGCACGCCAAATTGCAAAAAATATAAATTGTCTTTTCTTATCGCTCCTAATCAGTAATGATTCAAACATCCCATAAAAAATCCATATTTAATTTGAAGAATAATAAAGCTCCATCTTAAAAAACTCTAAAGGCTTTTTTACTCAGCATTAATCAGAATAGACCCCCATCTAATTATCAAAAAATATTTCTAACTTAAAAAAAACTGATAAACTTTTTAATATCGGCTTCTGACATAAAATCAATTTTAAGCCTTCTTTTTTTTATCATAGCCTGTCAGTAAAGAAACTTTAAAAAATAGCAAATGATAAACGTATTAACAAAGAAGGATTTAAAGAACTGATCTCTACATTTTTTCGAAAGACTTCTTTTTTCTGTTATAGAAAGATTTTAATTTATAACGAAGGGTAGATTAGCGACAACTCCTTCTAGTCTCCACAATTGTATTTATTCATAACTGAAGAAAATAGGATGTTTCGACTTAATGAGGTCAGTTTCAGCTTGTTGTATTTCTTCTGCTTGTCCTGCCACATAACGTCAAAGAATAGTCGTAAAAGGTGGAAAGGTTATATAAATGATAACCATCATAACATCTAACCTACCCATCTTTTAAATAGCTATCAGAACTGTAATTATTCAAACGTTTTTCAATTACTATCTGTTCTTTTGACGTCTTGTAGGCAGAACAAGCCAAAAGAAATATAACAAGCTGAAGCTGACCTTATTAGGTCGAAACGTCCTATATTGAATGAATAAATAAAATTGTGAAAATCAGAAGGTGTTGTTGTCCCTAATGGACCCCTCATAATAAGAAATTCAGCCTTCTCACTAATACCAGATTTTTATAATTATTTTAATTTATTTCGGTTTTTTCATAGAATGCATGGGGAAACTAATTAACTCCAGTAACCAGAATGAGCCAAGTTCGGGTAAAAATAGAAAACCGAATTGTCGTAAATGAAATCACAATTAAACGAAAATGATTGATGATTAAAAAAGATCATATTCAAGAAATACGTGGAAGTATCATGAAAACTGAATCGATACATCGGACGAAGTATATACTAAATAAAATATGGAAAGTATGTTTTTGTTTGATACATTAAACGTATATACCACACACACATATCTATCTATTTATTATGAAGTGTATATTTACTGACCTTTCCAATTCCACGGGTATTAGAACACCTGAGTGCACCCATTGCATGCTGCCTATACTCCTTATCCAAATGGTCATATTGAGCTTGTATCTTTCTATAAAACAAAGAAATTATTATTATTTACTTATATAAACTGATGTTAAATTAATTTGAACAATCGATGAAATACGAGTCATAATCTTCGAATTGCGTTGTAACAATATGTCATCTTCTATTAAAAAAAAAAAGAATGCAATACACTAACTGACAAAATACTGCACTAAATGGAAAATGAAAATAAATCATGACAAAACAAACGCCATACTGTTTACTAAATGTAGACCAACAATCAATAGACAAATTAAACAAAATACTTTGATCCCTTGGAGTTACACGTCAAGTACTTCGGAATAACTCTGAAACAAATTGACTTCACGACCCACGTACAGGACAAACTGAATTCTGGAAAAATGACTATAATACTACTCTTCCCGTTACTGTCACGGACTCAAAAATGACCACAAAAACAAAGTCGTCATCAGAAAGATGTACTTTACGCTTCCTCCAGAATAAATTCATAAGACTTGCGGCTGGCTCACCACGACACACCAAAATCGACCTACTTCACGTAAAATGTCCAGTAACCCCAGTTTATTCCTTCATCCAAAATCGTCTCCTGAAACTCCTCTCCACTCTATGTTAACATCCCAATCAACTCTGCCGCCAAATAGCAACCTACGATCCAGGCATTCATACAGGCATTAAAGATAAACACATCCTTCTTAATATTTTTCCTAAAGCTGCAGGTTTTTCCCTTTTTCTCTGCATATTGTTCCTTGTCTTATCCCAAAAATATTATATAAACAATGTAGAAAGGTTATAATGTCAATGTACATAAAACTTCTATTTGTTATTATTGTACATATGTATATTTGTAATAAAGCTTTTTATCTATCTATCTATCTATTAAAAAAAAGCTCTTTTGAACTTTCCGAAAAATCTTTCAGGCTTCCACGGCCATTGTCTGCAAAACACGTCGGGTTGAATTCGCATCAGAGGTTGGGTTATGAACCGATGTTTCACCCAAAATAGCAATAACCTTCTTCAGGGGGCAGTATTGTCTTATTTAGTAGACCAAAACTTGAAAAGAATCAGGATGGTTAGTTGCAGAACAAACAGATCTGATCAGACTGTTTTGCTATAATAAAACATGCAACTTTGGCCCCTTACAGGAAACCCTTCCCTTATAGCTGGAAGGAGAGTTATTAACGGAAATACTGTTTTGAGATCCACAAAAAGTGGTTTTCAGAGAGGAATTGGTCAGTGTGCATGTGTGTGAAAGCTCATAACTCAAAAACAGTAAATTGCAGAAAGTTGTTTACTTAATTATTATTTTACAATATAATTATATTACAACGGCATGGGTTTGCCACCAGTAATATAGCTGGTTAAAGGAAACATACATAGCAAACGAGTGAGTGGAGTGAGGCACTCCGCAAAAAGAAGTTCACTCACTAGATTGACTCGCAAGCAAGTCACGAGGCCATTGTCGTTTTAAACGTCTAGAGGAGGATTGTCAGCAAGAGTTTGGGAAGAGAGCCGACGGATCAGTGGTGTGTTATAATGTGTGGTTAAAGTGTAATGGAATTTCTTATGTTGAATTGTGGTTAAGTCGGAAATGAAAGGAATAATGAGGTCATTATGGATGATATGGTTGAACACGTTGTAAGGATCAATGACGATAGTTCGAAGGATTTTAGATTGTAAAGTTTAGATTTTTAGGAGGTTGTAACGCTTGGCAGAACCCTACAGTTCTGTAAGTCCAAACTGGTTAAAGTAGAATGTTGTATATGAGTCGTTTGTTTTAGTGGCAGTCGAGATCTGTTGCTGTCTTCTAGTAGTCTTTTTAGCTGTCTTAACGTTCAGTTCGTATAAGTCGTGTGTATGGAGGTTCCATGTTAGTCTTCGCAGAAAGTTAAACTAGATATTTCTTTTAAGTCCCTCCAGCACATCTGACAATAAGTTTTTGGGTCAAAATCGGACAAGCCGGAAAGTACCACTTTACGGAATAGATTTATTCAGTTTTTTTTTTTTTTTTTTTGCTGTTTTCTTTAAACGTGGTTTACCAACTTATACATATAAAGAGTTAAAACTCGCTTTTGGAAAAATTAATTTTAAAGTGATATTGGTGAAAAGGTGGGAGTTAGTTGATCATTTAATATGCTATTTTATTATGTAGGGTAAAGCTAGGAGAGATGACGCACATTTCAAAGTTATGCCCTATGTCAAAATATAGGAGATATATTAAAGAGGTAATTCTTATAAAACAGATGTCAACTACTATTGTCTGCAAAAAAAAAATGTTATTTTTCAAAATAATGACATTCTCATTTATTCCAGAAACAAAATAAATACAACAGTTGGCCGTCTCTCCTACTATGGTAGGATAGATGACGCACCATAGGTAGTAGACCTTTCCTCTATGAAGGTAACATGGCTGATTGACATGAAACTTGGTAAACACAAAGTCTGCGAGTCCAACTACAACGACAGCTGGAAATCTTCCATTTCAATTGCAATTAATATAGAATATATACATAAAAAAAAATTACTAAGCGTTAAGCGAATGAAAATTCACGTTATGAATTTATTCTGATGCGAATAAATGTCCGTAGAACACATAAGAACACACAAAATAACTGAAGAATTTCGCAATATGTTCGCTTCTAATCTCTCTACTCCTGGACTAACTTCCATGACGCCACGTGGTGGCAAACAAGAGAAGTAAAGCCTGCGTGCGTCTTCTCTCCTACCGCGTCATCTCTCCTAGCTTTACCTACCCTATAATACACAATTCTACGGATGCTCTAGTATAAAATTAATGAGAATTACAAATTTGGCCAAAAATTCCGAGTTTGAATAAAATCGGTTGACCGGAAGTGCGGTGACATTATTCAACAATTTTTTGTTTCTTCCACTTGTCTGCGGCTTTCTCCCTGCTACTACGGTGGGGGTTACATTAAATTCTGCACACTAACTGCAGATACAGAGCCTTTTGTTTCACTTGTATTTGAAACTTTTTTCATGGAATATTCATTTAAGAAGTATTTGGAGGTAAGGGAAGCCTCAAAAATGTCGTTCTCTTAAAGTTTTGATTCGCCCATTGAGATTACATTGAAGACAACTGAACAGTTCAGCAGTAAGAGAAAGTCGTCTCAGTCGATTCACATCAGATTTTTTTTTTTTTTTTACATACAAACAGACAAACTCAATAATAGAAATACTATATTCAGATATATTGCATTCAATTTTTATTATCCGTTATTATAAAAATCAACTATATATTTTCAATGCCAGAGCAGTAATTGTTTGGACTATGTACATATCTGGAAATAAAAATATTTACGTAGTTAGAATTAAAAATGTCTGCTTATCAAGCAAATCATTAGATATTAATGGTAACCGAATAGTGATCGATTTTAGCTGGGAGAAACTGTGGTTAGTTGTTAATCTTGTATATAAACCAGTAATAAATAACATTATTATATACTAACTGTAAACTAGGGATATTCCACCTGTCATTAACTAATAACTCAAAGAATATTTGTAGTAATAAAATAATTTCGTTTTCCATTAATATTTGTTAAACAACAAAATATGAATGCATATAAACACTTATTTAATGAATTGAGTTTTATCGCAAGAAACAAAAATAAACAAAAACATTTTTTTAAAAAGATGAAAATTTTCAAACATTCCAAAATAAAGAAGAAAGAATCTGGTGTGAAACATTCACACGACTTTCACATTGTTATACACTGACTAATTCCAAAAGTAAAAAATAAATAGAAAAGTTCAATGAAATGAGCAAGATATTACTCAAAGTTAAAGCATAAAGGAAAATATGGAATTAAAAAAAAAAAATATCCAACTATTACGTCATAATTCATATTGAATAAATCTAAAATTTGATGAATGTGCCTACACTCATAATTGGTAAGAAACGTTAATACATAGCGAAGGATTGAATTACTAAGTGGATTTATTCAATTATAAAAGCCAATTCAAACAGATTGAAGGTCATTAGTCATTTATTCTCATTTTCTACATAATTCGGCCAGTCTAATGCTGTAAAGCTAAAGTTATATCTAAGGCAGCTGTTTCTCAGTAAGAGGATTGGTGTTGGGAATTTTGAGTGGTTTAAAGATCTTCATTGTGATAATCCAAACAAGACTTTCAAGTGACTTCTACATTAAAATGGAAAGGCAGTATTCGTCTGTGGGTCTCCAAAATATCTTTTCACCGACAAAATCGTTGAAAGCGAAAAATCATTTTCCATTTATTTACAAACCAATCGTATCCGACACAAAGTTTCTATCACCTCTGTCGACCGAGAGTTGTATGCGTAATGGGAATTAGGCAGCAATTCGCCATACATATCATATACTCTCAACTGAATAGTTTCAATTCTAGCGCAGCAAATGCCACCATCTTCCCTCAAAGAGCGCTTCAACTATGTATTGTACCCTCTGATATGCCCACAGCACTGTATTGGCGAATGAGTTTCAAATTGGAACAGGCAAGAGATAAAAGAAATGTGAAAAAAGCTGACCAACTGAGAGCTTAACATCAATCACCAAATAAACCTTGAAGAGTTAGCAGTCGCCATATCAACTTTAAGCAGTTAACAAATTTGACTTTTAGGCGGATCTGGAAGAACTGTAATAACCTTAAGCTTTCCTCTAATGTTTATGTTTAACGATAAAAGGGAACCAAAGTTTAGTAAAAATGCCAAGTTTGAAGTAAATCTGTCAATTTATAAAAAATTGTAACAACTGTATAGGCAGATTTTTTGTTCAATGATGGACTACTTGCGATTCATTATTCATTATTGCAACATGAAATCTTAGAAAGTCCAACTTAATAACGCCGTCATATGCAAATAAAAATGTTTTTAATTTTTTTATACAAACAAAAATAGAAATTCATGTATTCGGAAGCAGCTTAACCCGGCGGCATCACCAATTCTAAAACCTGTCGCTTGCAGAATAAGAAAAAAAAAAGTTACACAATAACACTGTATGCTTTAGGCGATGCGTAGTAATATGTGGTAGAATTGTGAGGAACAGTGAGTGAGTTTGTGTGGGGGGGGGAGTGAGAAAGAGAGAGAGATGTGGCTAAACTAAAAGGTTTATGTTGTTTATGAAGAGGAAACAACATCAGTTGCCATTGTGGATGGAGAAGAAACAAAATATGCATGTTAATATTACTGCACAGTTTACTTTAGGGCCCCAAATTGCCTTCCATGATCGAACTAGACGTTACAATGCTTATTTCAGCAAAGTTTTTCCATTGGTAAATTCAAGTAAGTTCCACGAATAATCCTTTAATTACAGGTGTGATAGTATAGTTGTACAATCACGGCAAGGCTTTTTGCAAAGCATTTACAGCTTCAAACAACAAAATCACTGACATTATTAAACTACATTCCAGAGAAGGTCTCATTATTACGTTATAACAATCAAATTATAGTCAATTATAGTTTATTGAAATAAACTCCAATTACAAATTGACAAAAACCATCTATCTAACAATTCATTACGATTTTCTTTTACTCCCAGTTATAATCAAAATTTTTTTCAAATATTAAATATTCAAATATAATTATATGATTATAGGAAGTAAGGATTATAATACTTCCTGTTTTATAAGGAGATATTTGAAGGTAACGACTTCATTGTAGACTCGATGATCCATGAAAACATTTCAAGTGACCCACTTAATTGTTCGTCCTAAACTTTAAAGTTGTTTTTTTTTTATGAATTTCAATATTTTAGTAAAAACCATGAAATAATAAAATGCCTACGTGTTCTATTAATTGAATTGAAATATATTTTTAGGAATTACATTTACTTTGTTATAAATGCAATAATACATAAACAATAATTGCTTGAGAGCAATTAAGAGAGCAATTATAAGATATTAGGAATTCAGAATCTTGCGTTCATATACAAGTTATCAACTAAATTTTGATTGTTTTTGTAAAGAAAAACAGCATCAAGGAAATCACTAATTGAATTTTTCCTGCTATTATTACATAAAGACAAAAAATAGATCGATCTACTAAGAATTTTGAACATTTAAAGGTACAGATAAAAAAAAGTATTAAATTTCAAAATTCGCATATCCTATATGAACGATGTTATTTTTTTTTTAGTAAATAGAATTAAATTCTAGTTTTTGAATGTTTTTATAACTTTCTCTTACTCCTAGTAGGAGGAAGTATTGTAATCGTGTGAAATTTTCGATATCGAGTTTTCACCGGAAATATCCGTTCTGAGGTCCCCTGAGTCCAAAAAAGTGGCTTTTAGCAAATGGTGTGTGTGTGTGTGTGTGTGTGAACAGCATTGCTCAAAAACGAAGAATTGTAGAAAGTTGAAACTTGATATTACGTTTAGGTATCACCATGGGATCTGACGGTGCGTTATCTGTCAAAATTCCTCAACCGGAAGTATCACTTCACTAGCTGGTTTTTATACTCTTTTGCGATTTTCTCAAAAATGACTTCGACGATTTTCTTTAAACTTTGTATATCAACTACACATACAAAGAGCTACAACTTTTATTTGAAACATTTCTCCGGGAAAATTCTTTAATGGCACTTCTGGGGGATGGGTGGGGTTAGGTTTTCATCCTAACGGCTATTTCAGTTTATTTCTTTCTAAAACTCGATTATCTAATTTATATTGTCCGCTTAACCCCCCAAACATGCAGCACTTATCAGTTTTAATTTACACGATTATATTGGGGGACTTTTTATCAAGCATTAATTTTTTTTTGGAGGGAAATGGCCCAGGAAAGGAATGTCATTTGATCATAGATAACTCAGAGACATGAGTGCTCCTGACTAAGAAAAAAATGTTTCTAACAAATGCTCTGTGAATAAATGTATGTAAGTATATATGTATGTGTGTTTGTGTGTGTTCCTGTGTTTTAACAAAATATCTTGGAAAACGAAACATCACAAGAAACGCAAACTTGGTATTCCGTTTTAGGTACAACACCGTTGCATCTGACACGAAATTTTCAGACAAAATCCATCAACCGGTACTTACCACTTTATTGATGTTTTTTGCTTCAATTTTTCACTGCGAGTTTCTCGAAAATAGCTTCAACAATATTTTCTTTAACCTTCGTATACTATTTAAACACAAAAATGCCTATCACTTTTATTTTAAACATTTTATTAGGATGATTGATTTATTGACAAGTTCTGGGGGAGAAGCTTAACGTTGTTAAGCTTTCGTTTTAAGTACTACTTGTTTGGCTGCGGTGACCGAGATATAGCCCTCCCAAGGATTTAATCTAATCAAAGTACCTCTTCAGCATAATGTGTGGTTCCAACACCTATATTATAAAAAATTTGAAGTATTGTAGAAGCATTGATAGAATTCCAAATTTGAAGAAAATCAATTAAGGGAAAAAGCGATTTTATAGGTACAGATTTTTGAGTTTTTTGGGAACTTACTGTTTTTTTTCTTTTTTGTAACTACCCAGAAGTAAACCTGTCACTTTTATTTGAAACATTTCTACGGGAAAAGTTCATTTTAGTGGATTAAACTGATGCTATAAGCTTTGTTTGTGTCAGAATTTGCCGGCACATAGGTCAGGCGTATATCTTTAACCCCTTTTGTTCTATGGCAAGCCCAAGTTAAACGTTTTGTAACCATTGCAGTTTTATAATTTTGTTAATTACATTGTTATTACTTGTAGTAAAAGAAAGCCATGTGAGTGTTTCAAACCGCAATTGCTTTCTTGACCAGATCAACTCAAATCATATATATTTCCGATGAAAACTCAATTTCTCTCGTAAAAAATATGATATAATCGTAATATTTTCTCTTGCAGCAATAAGAGAAAGTTGAAAATAAAGTTGTTAAAATTGTATTAATTAAGATAAAGGCGGGGGGGGGGGAGAATATGCGGCCTATTCATCCATATATGACACTTTTTATTTACTCACTGAAGTGGAAATGAAGGAAAGAAATTCTAAGAAATTGGGCAAACAATTGGATTAACTACAGATTATTGTTATAGAATTAATTTACTGGAAAATTAAGTGGGAAAGAAAAACTGGAGAATGGCAATCATTAAATATAATGGTTGGAAAATATAGGGATTTTTTTGTTTGTTTGTCCGAGATAGACTATCATTTTAAATCGATTACATTCTATATTTATTTGTCAAAGGAGAGAATTATCAACACTGAAAGCAATTCACCGCTTTCTTTGAAATGCTTAAGGGGAATAATTCTAGGTAATTCTAAATCAAACTATTGGGAAAAATAAATGAAAGGATTATTTTGATTTAATTATAGATTTTTTTGTATATTTTATTTTCACTTTCTCTTACTCCTAAAAACATAGGGATTTTGTCAAATTATCGAAACTAAGTTTTTATCATTTTATCCGAAATACATGTTCTGGGAGCCCCTTTATGAAATATATATATATACATATTTTAAAAACGAAAAATCACAAGTAGCTCCAACTCAATATTCCATTTAGATAACAACACTGCTTCTGACACGAAGGTTTCATTCATTATCCATCAACCACAAGCACGAGTTTACAAAATTATTTCTTTTTTTTCCAGATTTTTGCGATTTTCTCGTAAACGGTACCAACTAACTCTACAAAAGGGGTCGGCACGAGCTCCATTACGTAGAGATGTCTCATTAAACTTTTAAACTACAATGTCCGGTAAGGGAACCAGAGAGTGGTCGTGAAAAACATAGCAACCTCTCACTAATACTCTAACCGGACAATAATACTCCCTACACTCATCATCAAACCATTCATCACCCCTTATTTTCCCATTTTCGGCGATAACTTCATCCGCCATTTCCTCCAAGGACTTTCTAATCCAGTTCCTTCTCTAGTCTTACATACTGGACTTCTGTTTCCTCTGTTTCAAGTTCCTCTCTCATTTTGTTATCAGCAGTTTCTCTAAACAGACACGCCTTTCCAGTGTCTTTAAATTTCTCGAGGTTCCATTTTCTTCTCTTGAGGGATTTCCCTTGTGTGACGTTTACCAGGCGTTCCCTAAATTTAGTTTTAACCATAAAATGGTCAGAGTCGCAATCGGGACCTCGGGCAGCTCTAACTCGATAATTGAGGAAGAATGTCGTTTAGATACGAGCACATGGTCTATTTGGGTTAGCGCACCATTCGGTGCCATCAACGTTCCAACATGTATTTTCCTATGCGGAAAACATGTGCTCTTTTACCAAATTATTCGCTTCCGCAAACTGACATAAGTGCATGTTCGTTAGTTATGTCATGCAATGAATTTACTCCAGCTACTGTGCGTGTAAAATTTTCCCTTCCAACCTGGGTATTTAGGTCCCTTAGTATAATCTTTGTGTCATATTTAGAGGCTGTTCGGAGAACTCTTTCCTATTGCTGATAGAAGACTAGCTTCTCATACTCGTCACTTTCTTCCGTGGGTGCATAGGCCGAAATCATGGTCACATTTCTGTATCTACCCTTCAAGCGTATTTTGCACAATCTGTCACTGATAGCTTAGGTTCAAAGAACTAAGCTCATCCATAGGGATGAGTGCTGTGAAACTATCCATGACTGGGATTCGACAGACATGGGTCTAAAGGTAGACCAACAGAGGGCTAGGGACCTCCATATCAAATAACATTTGAAACTTAACGGCACGAACTCCGCAGAACTTCCTAAAAAATCAATTAATTCAAAGAAATGTTACAAATAAAAGTGATACATTAATAGGTATCAGTGCAGCTAATAAATCATAAAACTTAAACCAAGCTTAAATTAAATAGTTATGGTCGTTTTCGAGGGAAATTCTTCTTTTTTTTTTGTTTTAATCTTTATTCATGTTACAATCAGCGCGATAGCGCTATAAGTAACAATCATACAAAGAACATACATACTAAATGAGTGACGGTTGGTTGGAGACGTAAAAAGGAGCGTTTACAATGTTACGGAGGATGGATTGTAGGGACTGGAGTCTTTGGAGATTTGAGCGTTTGGTTGAACCCCATAGTTCTATTCCGTACGCCCAGATAGGCTTTAAAATAGACGGATAAATTAGTCTTTTGTTGTCTAGGGAGAGTTTAGATCTGTTGTCCAGTAATCTTTTAAGTTGTAGTAGTCTTTTAAGTTGAGAGTAATGCGACGTAGAGTGAAGGTAATGTTTTGGGACTTATTTTCATTAAGTTTAATGACCCATTTTTTGAACCAATTTTCTAGGGAGGAGAGGTGGGTTTGTAGATTTCTACGGCTGTGACGGGATCATTATTCGAAGGCGCGATAGCAGTATCATCTGCATAGGTGAGAAGGATGGTATCAGGATGTGTTGGGATGTCTGCAGTGTATACTGAATAAAGGATAGGACCTAGAATGCTGCCTTGCGGCACTCCAGCTTCGCGAGAAAATTAAAAAAAAAACAACTCAGAAACCTATTCTGTAAAGTCGCACTTCCGCATTCATTGATTTTCTTTAAATTTGGAATGGTTCTAATGTAAATTAAAATTATATACGTGGTTAAACCATAAATATTACTGAAGTGGAACTTTAAAGGAAAGTATAACGGATATTGTTCCTCCGGAAACTCCCACAATAATTAATTTTCCCAGGAAATCAATTATTCTAGTAGAAGTGATGTATGCATACACTATATAAAGTTTAAAGAAAATCTTGGAACTATTTTAGAGAATATTACGAAAACCGGAAGAAAAAAAAATTTACTTTCAGTAACGTTGCACTACCTGTTGATGGATTCCGCCTGAAACCTACAAACTTTTTTTTTTTCTTATTCAGGGGACTTCTTAACATATATTTCCAGTGCAAATCTCAATTTCGAAAATATTTAGACGAACGTAATACTTCCTCTTAGTAGGAGTGAAAAAAATATATAACAACTAAATGAAAATAAAATATTGAAGAGTGAAATCATTAAAATAAAACGTCAACATTTTGCTTCTTAGTATTACACTTCTCTTCTCAAATATATATAAAACTGCCAATATATCTTCATTCCTAAATAAACCTTATTTAACTGTAGATTTTATTGGAAGTAATAAATTAGTTAAATAAACTTAAAAAAAAAAAACGGCTTTTCCCCACTGCTCTTTAATTACTTTCACGTGAAGCATTTAAAAAAAACAAAAAAATCAATATTTCTGTTAAATGTAAGATATTTGGAAAGGCAATATAGATAATTAACTATTAAGTTATTAAAAAAAAATAAATAACTAACTAAAAATGTTAATAATAAACTATTTTTTTCTTTAATTTTTTTTTCAAAAAAAAAATGTATTAAAAGGTCATACTTACGTAATTGCTTGAATTAATTCTTGTTTCTGGTGTTCTTTGGCCTTGATTGAACCGCCTTCCTCTAGCGCTATTTGTAATTCTCTTTGTAATACGGTAAGTTTACGTCTTTCAGCTTCTAATAACAAACTGGTCACCTGGAATTAAAATTTTTTAATGATTAACTTTAATTAAGAAAAAAAAAATATTGATTCTTGGGGTAGGGAAATATGAAATAATATTCCATAGATGAATTTGTTTATATAGTATTAGTGCCAATCATTGGAAAGTGTGCATCTAAACAGAAATGACAAGTTTATTTGTATATGTATATTAAACAACTTTACGATAGAAAGTTTAAATTACTTCCTAAATGAAAGTTTATTTATTTTACTTTTAGTTTTAGTTTAAATTAATAAAAAAAAAAAAACTATAATTTTCTCAAAAAACTTTCACCTTCATTTAAATAATAATGTTTCTACAATTTGATATTTAAATTTATGATCTTTCTAATCAGTGCAAGAGAATTTTCGGAGCAAAAGTTCAGTAATCCTAAATTCCAGTTTATATTACCTATGCGAAATAGTAAGTTCTTATTTATTAATAAATCAAAGAGAATAAAAAAATCTAGTGTGAAACACTCACGCGACTTTCTCCGACTTCCTGTTAGTACGATTATATATAAAATGACAAAATTTCTTCATACTTGAGATTTAACTCATATGTATTAACACAAAATGTAGAAATACTTGGGAGTCAACAAAGTACCTTGATTATTACAATGTGGTCCAAAAGTTACCGACAATAACCCTGAATCAATTGCACATAACATCGGAAATTTAAACACCAGAGATTCCCGCAAAACTATCTATAGTAATTTTTTTCAAAAAAAGTTTCAAATAAAAGTGATAGAGGTTTTATAGCTGTGTAATTAATATTACAAGTTTTAAGGAAATTGTTATAGTGGTTTTCGAGGAGATTCCTCGAAAAACTGTTAAACTTATTTGTGTAAAGTGGCACTTTTGGTTAACCGAATTACAATTCGGCAATTTGGTTAATTCTGGCAATATATCTGAGATGTAGTAATTAACATTATTTGAGTGGCAGTACCATTAGTGGTAATTTAGTATAATGAAGTGAACGCTACCGTTCCCCTAGAATTCCCCCCCCCAAATTAAAATTTCCCGGAAAAATGTTTTAAATAAAAGTAATAGGTGTTTATATGTGTAAATTGTGAATGAAGTTCAAAAAAATCTGGTGTGAAACACTCACACAACTTTCTCTTACTCCAGTTCTCAAAATTATAATGGACAAATTTTATTTGTTGTGGTGGTTGGTTCCGCAGAGCTGGAAAGCATCAGAGACATTTTCCGTGGTAGCCTGCTTCATTTTGTGGTCATCGACCGATTTTGGGCGTTCGCCCATCTTCAGATTCGTTTTTCAGACAGTGTGCCAACACAGACTCGTACAGAGACTTAGTTTCACACTAACTCAGTGAAAAACGCATCCTGGAGATGGGCGAACGCCCGAAACCGGTCGATGACCACAAAATGAAGCAGGCTACCACGGAAAATGTCTCTGATGACAAATTTTATAGTTAGTTCATCAAATTTAATGAAATTCGTGGAAACTGAAAAACTAAGCACTTCAGTAAAAGGGCACTTCCGGTTTACTAATTTTCTTGGAATTTGGAATTTTGGCCATTTATTTATTTCTAATTAATTTTGTTTGGATGATGGAATTGTATAATCAACTATGATAGCACTTTACGAGAAAAACATAACCCCACCTCCTCCTCCAAAAGTGCCCTTAAATGAATTTTCCCAGAGAAATGTTTTAAATAAAAGTAGTAAATCTTTCTATGCAAAGTTTCAAGGAAATGGTCGGAGCTATTATTGAGAAAGTTGCGAAAAAGTGGAACAATCATTTAGTAAAGTGGTAATGTAAATGCACTTCCGGTCATCCGATTTTTTTCAAACTTGGAATTTCAACAACATATTAATTCTAATTAACATTATTCAGATAAAAGAATTGTGTAATAAACTGAAATAGCACTTTGTAGAGGAAGCCGTAACCCACATCTTCCACAAAAGTACCCTTAAAGGAATTTTTCCGGAGAAATGTTTCAAATAAAAGTTGTAGCTGTCTGTACAAGAAAATCGTTGAAACCATTTTTGAGAAAATTGTAAAAACGTAAAAAAAAAAAAAAATTAACTAGTAAAGTGGTAGTTCCGGTAGCGGAATTTTGACAGATAATATACTGTCAAATCCTATGGTGATACCTAAATCAAGTTTCAACTTTTTATGGTTTTTCGTTTTTGAGCTGTGCTGTTCACATACATACACACACACACACACACACACACACACACACACACACCTTACCATTTTCTAGTAACCACTTTGTTGGACTCAAGGGACCTCAAAAGGTTATTTCCGGTGAAAACTCGATATAGAAAATTTCACACGTTACAATACTTTCTCTTATTAGGAGTAAGAGAAAGTAAAAAATTGTTTGGAACCTTCCTTCAAGAAAATCGCTAAAAACTGAAAAAAAAAAACATTCATTAAAGTCTTATTTCCGGTTGATGGATTTCGTCCGAAACTTTCGAATCAGAGGTGATGGTACCTAAACGATACCAAGTTTCTCGGCGACTTTTCGTTTTACACGTCACACACACACATATACATGAATATTAATTAAAAGCACATATACATGATTATTCATTAAAAACATTTTGTTCGTAATCAAGGTATCTCAAAACTTGTACTTCCGATGAAAACTCAATTATGAAAATCTAACTTGATGGCAATACTTCCGTTCTTTCTAAGATTAAGAAAAAAACAGATTGAATCATTGAAAGTGACTTGTTTAGAAAAGAACCGTTGATTCTGAGGAATCACAAATCAAATAAAGAGGATGGTAGATGCTCTTAAACTGTTTTTTTACTTTCTCTTACTCCTAGTAGAGATTAGACTAGATTTGTAAATCGTGTCAAATTTTCGATATCGAGTTTTCACCAGAAATATCCGTTTTGAGGTCCCCTGAGTCCAAAAAAGTGGTTTTTAGCAAATGGTCTGTGTGTGCGTGTGTGTGTGTGTGTGTGTAAATGTGAACATCAACAGCTCAAAAACGAAAAACCGTAAAAAGTTAAAACTTGATATTCCGTTTAGGTATCAACATGGCATCTGACAGTAGGTTATCTGTCAAAATTCCTCAACCGGAAGTATCACTTTACTTGTTGTTTTTTTTACTTTTTTGTGATTTTCTCAAAAATGACTCCGACGATTTTCTTTAAACTTGGTATATCAACTACACATACAAAGAGCTACAACTTTTATTTGAAACATTTTTCTGGGAAAATTCATTTAATGGCACTTTTAGGGGACGGGAAGGGGTTATGTTTTTCGCTAAAGTGCTATCATAGTTGATTATACAATTCTATCATCCAAACAAAATTAATTAGAAATAAATGGATGTCCAAAATTCCGAGTTTCAAGGAAATTAGTTAACCGGAAGTGCGCTTTTACTGAGCGGTTTTATCAGTTTTCGCCGTATTTGAATTAATTTGGTACACAAACTATAAAATTTGTCAATTATAATTTCGAGAACTGGAGTACGAGAAAGTTGTGTGAGTGTTTCACACCACATTTTTTTTTTTCTTATCATTTACTGCTTTTAAAGGAAGTTCATTTCGATCGTATAATTAATTTTCACAAAAACAAAACAAAAGAAAGAATCGTATATCGAAACATCTTACTATTCTTTACAATCGTAATATCCGAATATGAAGTTTGTGAGCTTGCTACGACTTTTCCACTAGTGAGATATTTAGTTCATAGACAAGTGCCCACAAACACACATACAAACCATTCTCTAGAAATATATAAAGTTCACATTTAGGATACTTCTAAACATGTATTTCCGGTGAAAACACAATTTCGTTAATGAAATGCATTTTTATCAATATTCTTAAATCATCCGAGTACATGTCATCTGCATGTGTCTTCAATATTAAAATAATGCAAATTAGTTCCTATCGAACTGCTAAAGATGTAATCGAAATGAAGTTAAAAAAAGAATTTATTACTTTTTAATAGGTTGATATATTCAGATAAGCTTTTAAGATCTCATTAACAATAAATTTCTGAATTATAAAATTACAATTCAATTACCTCCAATTGGACACCAAACAGAAGTCTGGACTTTTCTCGTCCTCTTTGGTGGTTCTCCACATCTTCAGCCATTTTTCATCACATTACATCTGAAAAAAAAATAATGAAAAATAGTAAATATTTTAAAAATTATAATTTTTTATAACCATCAAATTATACAGAATTTATTTATTATAAGTAAATTATTCATCTTCATATTCATTTATTTGTTGTTAGTATTATTATTATTCTGTTATTTTAAAAATGGCGCATCCAACGGCCAAGTCTGTGGCGTTTGGATCGAGCTTTACAGTGTAACATTATTTAAGTGAAATCATTGAATAAAGTTAGTCTTTTAGTTTCTAGTGATTAAAAACGTTTTTTTACTCATTTCTCATTAGAAATTCAAAGTAATCACAGTGTTGTTGTCTTTGAATTAAACAATATTGATTGGTGCCAAAAATTGAATAATGATTTTCTAAATATTTTTTATAAAAAATATAAAATAAATTAAATACAGAAAACATTATATAGAATTGTTTAATTAAACCTAACCTTCTGTAACTGGTGAAAATTACCTTTCCCCCCTTTTTTAAGAAAAATATTGTTTTGTGAATTTACGTACATCATCTACTTTTGTACAACCCTTTTTCTTTTCTTTTTTTTGAAATGAGAAGTTTAAATATTGTAATAATAATAATAATAATAATAATAATGATAATGATGTTGGTGTCGGTTGACAAATGGCGCAGATGCTAAACTAAGCCAGATGCCTAACCTGCGGAGGCGTAGTCAGATGGCACAATCAAGATAGTCCACCAGGAACTGGCTATCAATATTGAGGACTTTAGAGAAAAGAGTCCCTGTTGTAAGTTCACCCAACCTCTTGTATTAGTGTCTAATCCCTTTTTTGTTGAGACTACGCCAGACAGTGCTGACATATAAGACAGGCATTTGCAACAGGCCGGAAATTATAATATTGAGCATAAGAGAAGAGAATCCACCTTCTTAATTAGATGTTGCCGTGGCTAATCCGCACAGACAGTTGAGCATCTGGGAAGAAAAGATGAGGAATACGCTGAACTGAAGGTAGAGCTGAAACTTATATGGGACCTTGATAGCGTAACCATCTCCTCAACTGGTGTGGTCCCAAAGATACTGTTTGAAAATCTCAAGATGATTAGTTTCGCTGGGTGTCTGTTTTTTATGGAGAAAGCAATAATATTAAACACTACTGCCATAGTCTGCAAATTTGTGGATTAGATTGTTTGTTTTTTTTAACTTTAATTATTTTATTTGCATCTGCGAATTTGCACACAACAAGCAAATGAGATGACAAAAGATAACATAACAAATAATAAAATAAAAGGATTAGATTTTAAATATGGAAAATGGATGTGTTTGGCGAATTAGCCCTTAGTGTACCATTACCACCGAAAACCCTATTATGACCGAACAGTGCTAACTGACAAAACAGTATGTTATCGAACATACCGGATATCATACTTCACAAGGCGAATGAAAAAGCCATTATTCTTAAACGACCTGCTGGGCAAAATACACATGATCTAATTAGACAAATGATGATCTAATTGGACAAATAAAAAAGTAGGAGAGCTCAAAAGGGAAATAAAAAGAATCTGGGATCTGGGAAAAAAGCGAATAACATCATTCGAGTAGTAATTATTTCTTCCCTAAAGATCTGCAGGAGACCCTGAAGGTACATAGTCTGCTCAGGAACCAATATTTCTGCAGTCGTAATGAGCATGACAAGAATTGTCCGTCAATTTCTGAGCTTGACAAGAACTGTCCGTCAATTTCTGAGCATGACAAGAATTGTCCGTCAATTTCTGGATATACAAAAAAAAATAGAACGGAAATGCTTGGCTTAACGACCAGCAGGTTAGCTGAGATGTTTGAATAATAATATTTTAATTAACGCGTAAGTTATACATGTTTCAACTTACTTTCCATTACTCGCTTGCACTTGTGTCGGCAACTCTGAATACAAGGATATAAAAATGCCATTTTATACTCTTTTTAGTACTTTTAAATAAATCTTGCACTTTTAAACACCTTTTATAATGAAATCAAAAGGAAGCTGAAAAAGACAGATTGGAAAGTAGTATCCAAGTTACCAGTATTTTATTTTACATTTATTATAATGTTTAGCATAACATTCCAGGAAAAAAGTGGTAATAATTATAATTAATTATGTTATAACGTGCAGAAATTGTCATCCTCAAAAATGTACATTTGCCCTGTCATCATCGGATAGTAACTTTTACCTGAACAAGATAAACTTCCCGATACAGTGGGTCCTATTTAAGGACGGTGAAAGTAAAGGTTCATGAACTTGGAGAAAGGTGTGTTTTAAAGATAACTTGTCAAACCGCCTAGCTATTTTATTTAGTTTACTTTTTTTAATTTTTTTTTTTTGCACCAAACGTTTTTAATTTCCTTCAATCATCATAATCGCAGGAAGTAAAGTACTTCCACATACGTGTATGACTGGTTTATAACCTAGTTATGACTGGTTTTGGACATAACCCAAAAACGAAAAAATGGAAACAGCTGAAACTTGCTATTTCGTTAAGCTGTGACCAGGGGACCTGCCAATAAGATTTTGGTCAAAATTGGTTGACCAGAAGTACTATTTTACTGCACAGAATGATTCATCAACGCCCAAAAATTGAAAAAAACATTCGGTAAAGTCGCACTTCCGGTTAAAGGATTCTGCTGGAATCCTTCATGCCAGAAACGGTGGTGATACCTAAACGAAATATCTTTTTTGAGCTTCCTGTGATTTTTCGTTCATACACACTCAAAGGACTTCAAAACCCTTATTCCCGTTAAAAAAAATTAACATTTATCGCAATACTTCCTGTTCTTACCGCCACAAGAGAAAATAAAAATTATTGCTATCCATTTAAGACCCTAGTAATTACAATGAAGTTAGATGTTAATAAAGGATGTAGGTTATATATATATTTTTTTTTTTTTTTAATAACTGACAATTCATTTGGTTCTATTTATAAATTATTAGTTAACCGTGAGAAGAACATTTAGTGAAAGCAAATAATAATTAGTATCAATCATTTACAACACATAGTTAAACATATTTGGAACAGCTGTTAAGTGCGTGTGCACAATTTATATTTATGTCTTGTTTTAATGGGGATTCTCTCCTTTCCTTTTCTAGATTTGGGACGCGTACGTTTTTACTTTCCAAATTGCATTTCGTTAACTAAGAAAACTTTTAAGTTAAATAAATAAAAAAGTGGAACAAGTTTCACTAGTGTAATGATACCGCATTTTTAGATAATTTGATGTAATCTTTTTTTTTTAGTTAGTATACTTCACCGCCAAATATAACGGAGCGCTGGTTGCAGGGAAAAAATCTAGTATGAAACACTCATAAGACTTCCTCTTACTCCAGTAATAAATTATGAAATTGAGAATTTTCTTTAAAAAAGGGTATTATTTTTTCAAAGCACTAACATAAATATACAGGTGAGTAGGGTTAGCGCACCCTTGGCTCAGTCATTGGAAATGTAGTTATATTAGGACAACGTGAATAACATTGAAAGAATTCAAATACGATTTGAAATCTAATGTCGCAAACACCGTAGAACTTTCAGAAATCAGTTTTTCCGGGAAAATCTCTGAAATGATAAACCATATACGGAACTGGTACTTTAGAGGAAAGATAACGCTAGTGTTCACACAGAAACCCCCAATTTCCCCAGGAAAATGTTGCAAATAAAAAGTGACAGATATTTATCTGTGTAGATTAGTATACGCAGTTTACAGAAAATCAGTTGAAGCGTTTTCAAGAAAAACGAAAAAAAAATTGAGTAAAGTCGCATTTCCGGTAGATGGATATTGCCCGAATCTTAAATGTCTGATACGGTCGAAGTATCTCAACGGATTACAATTTGAAGTTCGAGGTTCCTGCAATTCTTCGTTTTTGAGCTATTTTTTTTTCACATAATCACACATATTTGTTCAGAACATTCACTAACAATATATTTTTCGTATTAGTATGTATTTTTCATATTATTCGTATTAGGGGAGATTAAAACGTATTCCCGTTGAAAATGTGGCACGATCCCAATACTAGGAAGTAAGAAAAAACAAAAATGTCTCCCCCACATTTGTTGTGGTGGTTGGTTCCGCAGAGCTGGAAAGCATCAGAGACGATTTCCGTGGTAGCCTGCTTCATTTTGTGGTCATCGACCGGTTTCGGGCGTTCGCCCATCTTCAGGATGCGTTTTTCAGACAGTGTGACAACACAGACTTGCACAGAACATCCTGAAGATGGGCGAAGGCCCGAAACCGGTCGATGACCACATAATCGAGCAGGCTACCACCACGGAAAATATCTCTGATGTCTCCCACATTGTTTATCTTTTCTAGACATTGATGATTACTGTAAATAATTTGCTGCAAAGATTATTATGTAATGTTTATTGTTAAGCAGAATAACAAATTGACCCCCACATAACAACTCCCACTCATTTCACAATAATAAAAAGCATACAGGTAAGGGTCTGTACAATGAGTGGACACTTTCAGGTGACAATTACGATGGAAATATTTTACTTCTTCAGCTCCCGCTTAAGAATATTCTGTGTAAGAAGTTCATATAATTACTTTTGTGGTTAAATAAACCCAATTGACGCCCAAAATGACGCGTTTTGTTGGGTGTTTTGATAATGTTCATTCAAACATTAAAGTTTTTGCAAATCGTCGTATTGTGGTTGTTAATGCTGCTCGTTTTACTCTAGATTTTGCGTAGAAACAGCTTGGATTGTGTTTTGATGTTTGAACAACAAAGTCCAGGATTCACGTCTGTACGTAAATACCGGAAGATTGCGTTTCTCAAAATGGGGCCTTTTCTGTTTCCCTGCTCATTTCCTTCCCACTGAGGAAACCTTTCTCTACACCATTAAACAGGCGAGCTTTTGATGCTATCCTCTTGTTCACCTACCCAGTTAATTCTAGATTCTTTATTTATATTGACTCCAAGTTACCAGAAGTCGCTTACCTATTGTTGACTTTGACCGTTAATTGTTACTACTAGGTCGTTCTTCTTCTTCAGCCGATCTCTATTACTTCCGTTTTATCCGCGTTAATAATCATATTTGACTTCTTCAATTTTTGCACTAAAACATTCATATTGGAATGAATATTATTTCCATTATTGGCGACCACTGCTTTATCGGCTTTAAATGCTTAGAGGTCTAACATGAATGGATATGTAACCAAAGTTAAACTTCCGCATTTTCCTTTTACATTCCCCGATAGTGACATCAATGGATGAATAACAGTGGGCTCTTTTGAAGTTACTATATTACTTATAATTTACAAATAAAACTCATTTTTTAACATATACCTATTTATATAATATAGCATAAAGAAAAAATTCAGAAGAAATTCATTTATATCGATATATTTCACAAGTCATCAAAATTGAAATACACTATAAATATTATAATAGTAAAACATTTTCACTTTTCATTTACACTTCTTCTTACATCTAATGATAAATTTAGTTATGTTTGTTTGGCATCAATATTATATAAGTGGGAAATGGCCCCAATTTTACCTACTCAAGTAGCATCTAATCGACACATCAATTCAGACAGATACATATATACATATATATATATATATATATATCATTTTCATGCTCACGGATCTCAAAATAAGGATTTGATTACTTTCTCTTTCTGCTTGTAAGAAGACAAAGTATTGTAATCGTACTGAATAAACAATATTGAATTTTCACCAGAAATACAGATACTGCGAACTCCTGAGTAAGTATAATTTTTTTTTTTTAATTTGTGTGTGTGTGTGTGTGTGTGTGTGGAGTCAGCGTAAAGAAAAAAAAAATAATTGAAAAATCATAAAAAGTTCAAACTCATTATTTCGTTGACGTTCTACTATGGGACACGATAATAAAATTTTGGTAAAATCGATTAATCGAAAATATCATTTTATCGATTTTTTTCTTTTTTTAAAGTATTTTGCAATTTTCTCGTAAAAACCGTTTAATATAGCACATTAAATTATAAAGAATTACATTACTTTTATTTGATTAAACTTTGTTCTGGGAAAATTAATTTCGTTTTGGGAGTGAAGTGACGTTTACGCTTTCCTCTAAAGTGTCATTTTCCGTATATTACACGATCCTATCATCTATATAATATAATTAGAATTTAATGTGTTGAACAAATTCCGAGGTTTAAAGAAATCGGTAGACCGGAAGTGCGCTTTTTACTGAACGACTTTTCATGCTTCTCACAATGTCCCCTAATTAGATTAGGTTCTCCCAGCATAATTGCATTAAGATATACTTGTTTTCAGTGTTTCATATCAGACTTTATGTTTTATTTATATTTAATTACTTATCAAATTATTATAACGAATATGAAAGAAGCAAACGAGATAAAAACAATAGAAGAGGAGTGATTATTATTTTTAAATACTATCCTGCTAGCAAATAGTTTCTATAAAATCTTAGCTCATTTAATAACAATTTTACATTCCAATGCCATCGGCGAGAGAATAAATTAGTTTAATTAACGCTGATGCCTTTAAAAAGGATAGAAATAAATTTATTGGTTAAAAATTAAAAAATGTAGAAGATGAATTAAATATGATCAAATAATACTTTTAATTAGAATTAGAATTAGTTTTCGTAAAAAGTTCTATTGAACTAGTATGGCAAACATGAAACAAGCTAAAAAACATACTTTATATGTAACTATTATGATTTGTATAACTTGTAATGTAATGGTGTGGAGTTGTATTTGTAGTAGTGGTAGTGTGTAGCACGAGCGTTTTAGTGAAAAGGGCTTATAGTTTGTAATTTTAAAAGAGAATGAAGTTTAGTAATAATTGAGAAGTCACCACTGTTTTATATAATAAATATAATCTTTCAAATAATAACTACAAGTTAATTGATTATTATAAGCTTATTTAAATATATTGTGAAACTGGCACTGATGTTTTCACTTTGGTAGCTAGAACGAGTCTCTGAAATTAGAGGATACGTTATAGTTGTACCCTGGCGTTGTAATTCCGCTTTCTGGGTGTCGTAAAATATTTTTGCAGAACCTGAGAGTCTAAGAGCTAATATTTCTAATTTAGCAGCGTCGTCCCAGCCCGAAAGACTAGCACAATGGCTAATTTGGTCTAGGAAATCGGACACTTTGGCTGAATTTTCGCCATCGAAAGTAGGTAAACTATTAATTAATTGTAAATTTCTTAAAGAACTAGCTGGTTGATTGCTGGGGGTGGGAGGATTGGCTAATTGTTGCTGAGCAAGTAAATATTCTACAGCAGCGTCGATTTTCATGTTTTGTCCGTTAATTTTATACATTTTGGAAATCAAAATTCACAAGGGATAATGCAAATACAAAATTTTAAAAATGAAATTCAGTAGAAAATTCAATTATGGGAAATATTTAGATACTTCCGCTGAGAAACTAATTTAAAAGTTAATAAAATTATCTGATGGATAATTAGTTTAATTATTAAATTGGAAATTTTACGTACTTGTAAATTTGTGGATTCTTGTTGAAAATATCCCAAACAGCTGGCACCAATGTAATGTTATGATGTTTGTAGTAGTTGGTTGTGTCGTGAGCGTTTTTAGCGAAAAGGGCTTGTGTGTTTGTTTGAGATAGAAGTAATAAGAATTTAAGAACACACTACTGTTTTATAAATAAATATATTCTGTTAAAATAATAACAACTTATTTGGTTTATAAAC
>JAAEAF010004957.1:0-91743 GCA_011037195.1 Triatoma infestans
TAAAGTGGTACTTCCGGTTGAGGAATTTTGACAGATGACCCACTGTCAGATGCCATGATGATACCTAAACGGAATATCAAGTTTCAACTTTGTAAGGTTTTTCGTTTTTGAGCTATGCTGTTCACAGACACAGACACAGACACAGACACACACACACACACACACACTCACAGATCAATTGCTAAAAACCACTTTTTTCGGTGAATAACCTCAAAACGGATATTTCCGGTGAAAACTCGATATCGAAAATTTGACACGATTACAATACTTCCTGTTACTAGGAGTAAGAGAAAGTAAAAAAAGATAAAATGAGAGAAATTAGTAATAAATTGCCTATTTATGCAATGAATTATGAGTGCCTATTAAATGAAGTTAAAGTAAGTGTATCTGCTGACCTTGGAATAGTACCTATCGGACTGAGAAAATCAGTATTTGAGGACTTTATGGAACAAAATTGGCCACAAACATATCATATTTATACTGATGGCTCTAAAGTAGAGAATAAAGTAGGAAGTGCTATATATGACCCGCAAAGAAAATTTTGCGAATTAGCAAGTTTAAATAGATATGCTTCCGTCTACACAGTAGAACTGGTAGCTATCATTATGGCATTGAAATATATAAATACATTATCTCACAACAAATTTACAATATTAAGTGATAGTAAGAGTGCGTTGAATGAATTATCTAATATTGGAAAGTCCTCGAATCTGAACCACCTATTTAAAGAGATATTAGAATTATTATCATCACTAACGGAAAGGAGCGTAGGGGTGAATTTTGTGTGGATAAGGGGTCATTGTGGAATTAAAAATAACGAAATAGTAGATAGTATTGCAAAAGAGGCTGCTATGGCAGGTGAATCTATAAATATAAAATTACCTACTTCAGATTTTAAAAATTTTATCACAAGAAACATTATTAAAAAATGGCAAGATGAATATGATAATGGAGTAAAAGGGAAGTTTTATAAAAGAATGGTAAAGTCCTTACCAAAAAAGCCATGGTTTAAAGGGTGCGGGGTAAATAAATATAAAGTAATGACAGTAAGCCGTCTAAGATCGAACCATGCCGTTTGTGAAGCTTATTTGCACAAAATAAATATAAGAGATCAGCTAATTGTAGTGTATGTAAAGTGGAAGAAAATTTTGAACACATAGTGATGATATGTCCTTTGTATAAAGCAGAAAGAGATAGAATGTTTATGGAATTATATAAATATTTAGACGCTCCTTTCCGTTATGAGGATATTATATTCTCTAACAATATCTTTGTGATAGATGCTTTGATTGAACTGACTAAGAAGTATGAATGTGAATGAATGTATTTATTAGCTTGATCGTGGTATGAATGCTTTAGGATAAGTGTTATGGGGGGTGGTGGAATATCGAGTACCCCATCCCCTTTTATGTAAATAAATATGTACATAATTTCAATTTTACTTTTTTGTTCTTTTTCTTTCCTTTTTTTTTTATTTTTTATTTTTATTTAATTTTTTTTTTTTTCTCTTCTTGTAAATAGTTATGTATTTGTAAATAGTGAATACTGTAAATAGTTTTTAACTTTAGGCTAGGTACGAAGGGGTGCGAGGAATATCGAGTACTCCACTCCACCGTGTGAAAGTTGGTATGAATGTAGGGTGTAGTTGTTTCTGGCTAGGTATAGATCTTAGGTCGTTTGTATTTATTGGAATGTTTGTATTTATTAGCGAGAATGTGATGATAGGTTAGAGTATGCTTGCATGATGTTTGTATGAGCTTGGTCAGTTCATTTTTACATTTACTTGGCTGAATGGTGAGCAACCTATGGCAAAAAAAAAAAAACCTTTTTTGGACTCAGAGGAACTCACTCAAAACCTGTACTTCCGATGAAAACTCGATACGAAAATTTGTCACGATTACAATAACTTATTATTAAGAAATGTTACTGAGAAAAAGTAATAAAGCGGATGTGAATATGTATGTGTGAATAAATGATTGTGAATGAAATATCTCAAAAATTAACAATCGGCGGAAGCTCAAACTTGTTATTCCGTTGAGATAGGTACCACCATCACATGCATTAATGGAAGTGTCTGTCAAAATTTGTTCACCGGAAGACTTTACCGGACTATTTTTTTCCCCAGTTTTTCTGATTTTCTAAAAAAAAAAAAATGGCTCCAATGATTTGCCTCAAACTTCGGATTTCTGTGGGAGCTTCAACGTTATATTTCCCGAAAATTAATCTATTTGAGTTACTACGATTCACTAAATATACTCCTCAAAGTCTGAGTTAGATGAATATCACTAACTGGAAGTGCAATGTTAGAGACTGGTCACTACAGATTCCCCCGACGCCATGACTTCCGCTACTCAGCCACCAGCGTCGCAAGGCCTAGTACAAAAGAACTAAACTGCGCTGGCGATTGATGTTGTTCGTTTAGTTGGATATCCAGGTAGCACGTGAGAATAATCTCGGACGCGATCAACTTCCCCCCCACCAGAGATTTTCTCTAAAACAGCACCAAAGATGTTCTTTAAAATTTGGAATTCATCTGTTCGAATATAAATCAATAACTTTTATTTGAAATCAATTTTCCTAAAATTTAATTGCGATGGTTGGGGGGGGGGCTGTTGTGAATTAAGCACACATACCTATATCTGAGATGGTTGGGGGGCTGTTGTGAATTAAGCACACATACCTATATCGGAGATGGTTGGGGCTGTTGTGAATTAGACACATACCTGAATCTGAGATTGTTGGGGCTTATGTGAATTAGCACTATACATATATCTAGATGATTTAGGTTCTTTGTGAATTTAAGCACACATACCTATATCTGAGATGGTTATGGGGCTGTTGTGAATTAAGCACACATACCTATATCTGAGATGGTTGGGGGGCTGTTGTGAATTAGCACACATACCTATATCTGAGATGGTTAGGGGGCTGTTGTGAATTAAGCATACTATGTAAATCTTAACTGTCTAACCACTACTGTACAGGATTAATGATGACAGCACCACTCGATTTCAGGTAGTAAATATGCTTAACTTAGCAACAACTATTATAACTGAGTGTGTAAACTGAATTTGCTCTGTGCAAGCCTGTGTTGTCACACTGTGTGACAAATGCATCCTGAAGATGGGCGAACGCCCGAAACCAGTCGATGGCCACAAAATGAAGCAGGCTATCATGGAAAATGTCTCTGATATTATAACTAAAGGCTGGTTGGCCATGTGTGTGTTTGTGAGGCCAACCAACTGTTCAACAAACTCCACTTTGAACAAAACTGTAACAATTGCAGAAAGAGACAGTCGTGTGAATGTTTCGCAACAGAAACTGTTTGTGGATGCTCCAGCTATCTTAAACTGTTTGTGGATGCTCCAGCTATCTTAAACTGTTGTGGATGCTCCAGCTATCTTAAACTGTTTCTGGATGCTCCAGCTATCTTAAACTGTTTCTGGATGCTCCAGCTATCTTAAACTCAATTTCGAAAATTGGACACGATCGCAATACATCCGCTTCAAGTATTAAGAAAGTTAAAAATAAATAAATAAATCGGAAAGTCAAAATATAGAAATAAATAGGTAGAAATAAAAATAATAACAATCGCGGCGATTAGTAGTACTGAAGTAATCACTGCACCTCCAAATCGATCACATTCGTTCTGAAATTAAATATAATCGTGGAATTCTGTGCATATTAATCGATGCATAGAATGAATTTTGGCATAAGTACACTCAGTAAATATAAAAATACATACAAGAGGTCAATTATGTATAAAACAAAGAAAATCTAAAACCAGAAATATCAATTACTTTTCGGCGAAATGTAACTTCCAGAATAATTAATTATCACCACACTAACTAACAAACAAACCGAGCAAATGTTTTATTTTTTCTCTTCCAAATGATTAAATTTTAAGAACCGTAACTTTATTTTTTTAATTAATAATTTATAATGAATGAGTTAATAATAATAAAATAAAAATGTTTACAACTCACCACTTCATAATAGGTCCTAGCTACAAAATTTTTTGAACAAAATCACAATTCCTTCTAACTTGGGGGAAAAAAAAAGGCGAATTAATCACAAATATTATTTTTCTTCATCCGTTCGGTGAACACAAAAAGCACTTTTGGGTAAATAAAAAATGGTAAAATCACTTTGGCAAATTTTTAGTTTAGTATGATACGAACTCAGATGGCAGCCTTAGTAACTCTCGCGATGTGGAGCGACCGGCGGCCTGCTATATGAGTAGACCCCACCACTGGGCTGAACCACTACGTTACTAGTATACAACCCGCACTTCTACTACAATAGTCAACTGTATTATTTTCTGTGACAGTTCCCAGAGGAAGTATCACAAGAGCGTCAAATTTCCGAAACTGAAAATTTCGCCAGAAATACGAATATTAAGATATGCTGAATACGAATATTAAGATGTTCTGAATTCGAACAAAAAAAATGTTTTTTGTAACACATGAAGGTTTGGGAGAGAATCCGTTACATTGGAACAGCAATTTCACTGAACAAAATTTTTTTTCGAAAATTAATCCACTTTTATTTGCATTCACTACGCTGGCAGGAATTATTTCTTTTTTTATCTTTTATTACTCTGGGAAGTATCAAATTGTAAAAATTAAAAAACGAAGTAAGGATACCAAATTCATGTACCGCGCACACAAAACACACACAGAGATCACACAGGTATAAACAGAGAAATAAATACATACAGAAGAGAGAGAGAAGAGTAAAATCCCCAAGAGAGCGAAGGGTGAGTGTAAGAATCCAAGCAATCACACTAGAAAGAGAGAAAGTGTGACAGCTAAACAAAGAAAGAGATACAGAGAGAAAAAATACATACGGAGAGTGAAAGCAAACACACAAATAGGAAAAATGGGAGAACGTTTCTATATATATGTATATAGAAAGAGAGGGAGAGGGAGGCAGCATGTTTTTCGTTTCCTCAAATCGTACACTTCCGGCGCCAACAGCACTTCTAAAACTTATCGCAACACTGCCGCTTGCAACAGCAAGACAAAGTAGTTTGATCTAATGGTTCATTTAAGAACTGCATGAATTTCGAAAAAATATTTTCACAATTTTAATGTTCTGAGAGAGTCTGAATATAGCAAAGTTATTTAAATCTTCTATTTAGGGCATTTGGTGTAAATTAGTTCAAATTGATTGAAAGATTATATTATGTACGTACATATTTATTTATTTTAATAAGACTATTTATGAATTATAAGGAATATAATAACAAATCGAACTTTATGCTACAAACTTTTCAAACGTTGTTAATGGGTTACAAAAATAAATATATAGAAAATTAGGTCATTATTAGTAAAATAGTTTGTAACATACTACACAAGAAAACATGTCTGATTTATAATATACTACTCAAGTTTTTTAGAGTGTTACCGTTTACTTACAAGCCTGCATTATATTGAATTAGTGTTTGTCAGAGAAAACTTCTTCGAGAAATAAAGTATACCATTATAAATGAAAATGCTTTTTCAGAATGTATACAACTCTATTTTCTGTTGCTAGTTTTTTAATTTCCAAGAAGTCTAACATTTATCTTATATAGTTAATTTTATGCACTGGTCAGAAAATTCTCACTTAATCGTTTATTTATTTTATCTGCAAAAAACACTGGTTCTCGGTATACTTTAATTTCACTTGTAACTTTCTGTTTCTCGCCAAGACAAATAACACAAACACCCATTATTAGAATACACAATTTTAACTTATATGCATTTAACAATAATTATAACAGCAATGTGTGTGTAACCTTCATCAAAACTCTATATCGTGGAATTCTGTGCATATTAATCGATGCATAGAATGAATTTTATAGTCTCATAAATCCCACCTTATAAAAGGCAATATTATGATTAATCAAAATAATTTGATTAAGTAGAATCCAGATGCCATCTAAGCCTTTTCGCACAAGCCACACAACTTTTTTTTACTGCAATTATTAATTCTAATTTACAAACCTTATTTTTGCTAAAACTTTTAGTTAGATTTAGCAGAACAGTAAGTTATGCCAAGTCTCTTCTCCTTATATGAGCTTCCTCACTGTGACGATATTGTAGACAGCTGACAGCGCTTGTAGCAATATCAACAAACTAAATAGTTTGGAGGCAAACCAAACGTCATAGAGCTCTCAGAACTATCTTAAGATCCATTTTTACGAATAAACAAATAAAGTTTAAGTATAAGGTTATAAAGTTAAAATAAAAGTATAAGATTATGTATGTGCAGTTAGCATACTATTTTGAAGGAAACCATTGAAACAGTTTTTCAAAAACAAACTCGAAAATAAATTTTTAAAAAAAGCAGAACAAAGTCGCACTTTTAAATAAACGATTTTCATCCTCGGAATTTCAACAAAGCATTTAGAGAACTGTTATATTGTATATGACGCAAATATAAAACGCATTATATAATATGTATACTCGTATGTATATCAGTGCACTGCACTGTACTGAAACGACACTTTGGAGGTAGGCATAATATTATAACGCCTCCAGAACTCCCTAAAATCAAATATAAAAACCAAACCGATTTGCACTAATTGTGGAACATTTTTATTCTAAAATGTATCAAGTTCAACGTTCCACCATGGAAAATGAATGCACTCTATAGCAACTTATTTAGTTGAATTCTCAATATTATTTATAGGATTTGATCATATACAGCCAGAATTCTTAAACAGCTTCCCACAAAAGGAATTCTTCTTTATATATGTAATGTAGTTCTCCGCACCACATATTTTCCTCTCCAGTGGAAGCTATCCATAATTTATTATGAATCCATGATTTATTATAACTATCCATTATAGCTATCACCCTATTATGGGTAAGGTTTTGGAAAGACTCCTCCTGAAAAGATTACTACCCATCCTCGAGAGTCTCAAACTATCTCTCACCACCAGTTCGGATTTCGCTTGACTATCTAAATTGCCAATAGGTTCTAGACGCTATTGCAACCTCACTTGAGCTTGGCAGTATTGTCTAGGGGTCTTCTCGGATGTGGCACAAGTCTTTGACAAGGTTTGGCATTCCAAATCTAAAGTATGCTCTACAAGCTCAAATGCATCCTTCCAAAGACTCACTACCTCATCCTTGTATCACATCTTACTGAGAGATACTTTCAGATCAATCAGAACTCCACTCTTTCCTAAAACAACCCATAGTGGCTGGTGTTCCCCAAGGTAGTTTCCTTGGACCAGTTCTCTACATCATCTACACAGCTGATATTTCTACTCATCCTGACAAAATCTTACGAAGGTCACAGCTATCACCTTTCGTCATACTGATCCTGTGGTTGCTAGGAGAAATCTGCAAAATCATCTAAATTAGTTGTTGTGGTGGTTGGTTCCGCTGAGTGTGTAAACTGAATTTGCTCTGTGCAAGTCTGTGTTGTCACACTGTCTGAAAAACGCGTCCTGAAGATGGGCGAACGCCCAAAACCGGTCGATGACCACAAAATGAAGCAGGCTACCACGGAAAATGTCTCTGATGCTCATCTAAATTATTTTGAAATTTGAGTGATCTTGGTTACAAAAATGGAAAATAAGTGAATGAAACTAAAAGCAACTACATTTCTTTTACATTAGGAGAGGTATTGTTGCTCCAGTCTATCTTAACCTAATTCCATGCCATACACGGACAAAGTACGCTATTTGGGAACTTTACCTAGACCGTCGACTCACGTGGAATTCCCATACAAGACTTAAACGAAAAGACGTGACAAGACGATACAAACTATTACAACTGCTCCTGGAAAATTCTCCAAACTGGCACTTACTAACAGAGACTTATATACTTAACAATTATATAACCTATTAGGACTTACGGAGCTGAACTATGGGGTGCAAGTAAGCATACCAACGCCCAGTTATCACAATCCAAAATACTCCGACGTATTACTGATGCTCCTACTATGTTTTCAATCTCACCTTTCATAATGACCTAAATGTTCCTTAGGTCTCCGATCTGGTCAAAACTAAATATAAACAATTCCATTCTAACCTATCTTGCCATGCCAATCCCTTGGTATGCTCATTAGAAACCAGAACTCACCCTGAAAATCCAAATCCGTCACCTGAAGCGCCAGTGGTATTCTGGTACACCGCATTATCGTGGGAATCTGGTACACCGCATTATATCATCCCCAAGCAAATCTCACTGAACGGACAAACCGGACCATCAAGACAATGATGGCATCATACATTAAAGAAAACCACCGACACTGGGACAAACAGTTAACAAACCTGGAATTTGCCCCCAACACTGCAGTGCATGAGGCAACAGGCTCACCCGCGTACCTTAATTATGGAAGGGAACTACCTAGAACCGGCTCGGAATGCCAGGAAGAGGCTACAAGGGTATTGATGGCTGACAGACGGGGAAAACTTGAACAGTTGAATAATGCACACTTCTGTATAAACAAGTACAGGATAGACTGAATAAGGCTTATGAGAAGGCTCGGAGAGCCTATAATTTAAGAAGGAGGCCAATTGGATACGCACCAGGGCAAACAGTGTGATGCAAAACTTATATACTGTCGGATGCGTTCGCACACATCGCGAAGACGTTAGCACCTCGGTATGTAAGAATGAAGGTAAGAAGGAAAGTTTCATCCATAACCTACGTGCTAGAAGACGAAGATACAGGCCGAAACATGGGCATATGGCATGAGAAGGACCCACTCCCGTTCCCATTCAGATCCCTGACTCACAAGACACTTCCCAGAAAAACCTCCTCCTCCTCCGCCGAAGAAAGGGAAGGAATGTTACGTGGTAACAATATTGGAGTTGTTCCGTCCTCTAGTTTTTAGTTTAGGATTAGTAGTAGGTTAGGTAGTATATAAGTTAAATTAAGTTAGCGTAAGTAGTTTATTAGTCTGTATGTTTCTTTCGTTAGTATAAGTTTAGTTGTATTTAGTGATAATTTTATAGAATTAAGTGAGAAGGAAATTAGAGGAGAAGGGAAAGAAGAGGAGACGGGAAAATAGGGGGGACTTGATAAGGAGAAAGAAGTGGGGGAGAAGGGAGAAGGTTAATAGGGGATAACAGGGGAGAAGGTAGCCGGCGGATCTAAAGAAAGAAGAGGAGAAGGGAAAATAGGGGAGTGACTTCATGGGGAGAACGAAGTGGGGGAGAAGGGAGAAGGTTAATAGGAAATAACAAGGGAGAAGGTAGCCTAGCCGGCTAGTAAGAAGCTACAAGGTGAGCTCTGAAGTAAAAAGAGATTTTCCAACGCGAAAGCGGACAAGCGGGTTTACTCGAGAAGGGAGCGACATCATACCCTTGAAGGGGATCGAAGTGGAGGAGCGGCGCAAGGAAAAAGATCAGGTGCATTTGTTGTGAGTGGTAATTGTACAGAAAAATTAACAATTTATGTTGTGTGAACTCCACTAACCAGGCCTGGTGTAAAATAGTAATTTAAATATAAAGAAAATTCAAATAAAAAGAGGAAACATTGTCTGTTGGCCAGATTAATTGAAATATTGTATATAGATTAGAAGGTAAACCGTTCATTTTATTTCATTCTGTTATTTATTTATTTTGCAAAGTGTAATTATGTGTTATTTTAATTATACATATGTTTTAAATTTACTTGGCGTCCTATTTTCCCTTTTTGTCAAAAGTTGCTGGCAGGCCGTATAAATCGGCAAATTTTAATAAGCTAACTAAAGTTGTAAGCAACTGTACAACAGGTAACTCGCTACCTGAGCATGGTAAGGCGCCCGCTTTAAAACAGGTTCACATCTAGCCATATATATAATAACATTACTTTTTTTATTTGGAAGAAATTTTTTTTTTTATTACTATTTATTTACACTATAATTTTTTTTATTTTTAATAACAAGATTTTTATGATTATTATAGTTATATAATTTTATTTTCAAAGGAGCCAAGATAATTGTTACTTTCATTTCCCTTTAAAAATAGGTTTCATTTATTCATTTAAAAAAAAGGGGTTTCTCTGTTGAACCTATAAAAATAAAAAACAGAGTGGCGTCCTGGAACTTCTCTTTCTATTTTCCCGTTGACCCACATTTTCCTGAACCCCCCATCTCCACTGCAGGTAGCGGAACTTGGTGCAGCTCAAATGTACTTCAACAACTGGGCGTGTATTATTTTATTCGCTTTTAATTGTTATAGTTATTGTATAGTTGTAAATAAAATAAAGGTTTCAAAAAAAATAACTGTTACAGGCACTTAGACCGATAACTTCCTATTGGATAGCCTGCTGATAATCAAACAGAATACCAAGTTTGAGCTTCCTGTGAATTTTCGGCTTTGAGTTATGCTGTTCATGAACAAACATCCATCTTAAAGAGTCTTAAAACATGTATTTCCGGTTAATATTAAATTTTGAAAATCGGACTCTGTCAGATTACGTTATAAGTGAAAAAACTGGAAAGTACAAAAACTAAAGAAATTTGTTTACATCAATTGAATAAGACGGCTAGCCGCCGTCATTGGGGTGCCGCACCGCCATTAATAAAATGAAGGAAACATTTCAATAAATATATCCTTGACTTGAGTCAACACTTGTCTCTTAGTAAATAGAATGAGGTGTTTACAGCTAAAAAAGATGTATAGGTAACTCGGTAAGTGGGTTAGCCGCCTTTTTGGCAATAACAAAAAATGGGACAATAGTTGTTCAATACATTTTATTAAATTACTTTTCGCTAAATTTATTTCAATAACTGTTTTAACAAAATGGACGTTAATTATAAGAACAAATATGCTACAGGAATTGGAGGGAATAAATATTACATAATAATATTTATAAATTAAGTACCTTTCATTATTAATTACAAATAATATCGTTTAACTATAATTATATAGTAGAACGGTATTTCAGGAATTGACGTCGAAAGACCTTACAGAGGACCATTACGCCCCCCATTTCGTTAAATATATGAAGTTACTACTTCATTAACCAACTTAAATTTCTATTGTCCTTTTCAATGAAAAAGAAAAAATGGAGAAAGAAAAAAGGAACAAAAAAAACAAGATTTTAGACAGCCACAGTTCTAACACGCGCTCTCATACACAATTCTAAAACACATTTCACCTACTACTCATCAATTACTTATCGTTTTATAAGTTATTATTTGATGTACAACTTTATGTTCGAATTATCATAAATAGCCTCCCTTTTACAATCAATTGATGTCCTATGTGACAGAAAACCCTAAAGAAGTGGCCAACTTCATTTCTTCGTAAGGAAAATTATTATTTTGCCAAATAGTCTACCTTGCCCACTCCACAAGCACGCGAGCACGAGAATAATAAGTATCTCATGAAAATATTGATTTGGGTATCTCCGGGAATACTTTTAACTTTTACTGTAATATATCCAAGAATTTCTTAAAATTTTATTTAAATACCAATCTCATAAGAAACTCTGAGCAAATTGATTGTAAACAAAGGCATTTGTAACAGCCATTAAATGAAAGGTATCGGGCTCAAGGCAAAGATACGCATGCATGTGTCTTCATTAGTTATCAAGCAATACTTGTTCACACTAAAAAGGTAAGTACATACTACCTAAATCCATGAAACATTCATCATTAAACACCATCCGGTTTCATAGTAAATTCACAAGAATCTTCACTTGTTGATCATTTGTATTAAAAAATCAAACTTTCTAACTGAAGCATACCAAAAAATGTCCATTATGTCATTATCTGCGTATTATGTATTAACAAAAATCTGGTGTATACACCACTTTCTCTTACTGCATGGCAAATTACCTTGAAACTTACAATTTTTGTCTGGTATTTTATCCGTCGTAGCATGCATATTCATGTTGTTCCTCTGACGAATTTCAGATTTTCATCCATCGTCAGAGCATATTCACCAAGTTCGTGTAGAGAGTTCACGTCAGAGAAACATTGCATTGAAGTGTACTCTCTAAACGAACTTGGTGAATTTGCTCTGAAGGTGGATGAAAAACCGAAACCTGTAAGGAACAAAATGAATATGAATTACGACGGATAAAATACCAGATGTTAGCCAGCATTGCGGACCCATCCACATATTTATAATTTTTACTCTCTCTTATTACCTATTAATTAATCACTTGTCTTAAAATATCAATGGGAGAAAATCAACTTTTCTGGGGAAAGCACAACCTCCTCCCTCCCCGAAAACTTCCTTATGAAAATGAATTTTTTTGAAAAAAGTTACTAACAAAAGTGACAGATCTCTACATTCATAGAAAGTACACCGAACTGAATGAAAACCGTCAGTGTTTTTATGGAGAAAATCGCAGAAAACTCAAAAAACTGGTCAGTAGAAACGGACTTCCGGTTCCCGATTTTCTTCAAACTCGGAATTTTGGCAACTTATTTATTTCGATTAATAATGTTTAGATAACAGAATTGTGCAATAAACTAGGATAGTACTTTAGAGGAAAACGAACCCCTCCTCCTCCAAAAGTTCCTCAAATGAATTTTCCCGAGTTTCAAATAAACGTTGTAGCTCATTACATGTAGAGTTGATAGAAAAAATATTATATGTAAAATAGCTGAAAACTGAAAAATCCATTCAATAAAGTGATACTTCCGGTTGATTGATTTTGATCAAAACCTTATTGTCGGATCCCCTGATAGCACTGAAAGTATTGTTTGTATTTTCTGGAATTTTCCATATTCAAGTTTGCTGAACACCATACACATACATACCTACACCATGCACACACACGTGCATACAGACATACCATGTCACAATTTCAAAAAATGTGACCCGAACGAAATAGTTTTTTTTTTCTAAAACTGCGTAATAATGTGACAATTATTAAATCAAAAGTAGTGAGTAAAGTTATACATTTAATCACAACTAGCGAAAAGTAAAGCAGTGAGAAAACAGTTTCTCGCAAGTGACGTAATAGTTTTTTATTAACAGGGATGCTATACTAGTAATGCTTTTTACACTCGAGCCCAGGTATATCTGCGCTCGTGTGACAACTGAACGAGAGTGTAAAAATCGTTTCTGCATTAAATTTTTTCTGCAACCGTATTAAATTGGTTCATAATTTGTATGAATATAAAAAAATATGGAAATGTGCAAATACTGAGAATGTATTTGGTTTCAATTCATTATTATTATTATTCTCTGGGGAGGGTCCAAGCCCTATGCTATCCAAAAAGCCCTACTTGGTTCATATAGCTACCCCAAAGAAAAACAACAAAGCGGAAATCCTGACCCGGGTATAACCCATCTAAGCTTCCCCGCAGTCCGAACAAATCTTACAATAACCTTAAAGGCAAACAGCCTTTCTTCCACGGACATCCTGTTCCAACTAAAGGTCCAGAACTTAACTTCCTCATAACCCAAGCGAAACACCCACATAAATTCAACATTAAGCAAGCGGCTTATCTACTTACTAAAAAAATCAAATTTAATACTAGCACTGCAAGTATTCCAGATTTTAAGAAAATCAGTGAACTGGAATTGTGAATTTAGAGAATTGGTTTTTGAAAAGTTTGGGATTTTCTCGAAAAGAGCTTCAACGGAAAGTAATTTTGAATGCTGCATATAATTACTAGAATTCAGGTGATCTGAAATTAAATGTACAGTAAAAAATTTAAAAGGTTTGTTTAATTTAGTATGAATCTGTAGGTATCAAAAGATATATCGATGTCTAAAATCAACTGTTGTTTCAATCTAGAATAAAGATGATTTCCAGAAAAATTCCCTCATTAGGTAACGTTAAAGAAAGATAGTGCCTTTCATTATTGTGAAATGTAAAAAGTGAATTATTTTTCATTTAAAAAGTAGCAAAATTGCAAACGTAATATGGGATATGTACTGTTTGAAAGAAGTTGTTTCAATGATGATACTGAAATGAAGTAAACATTTTTTCAAATTTGTATGATTCCGAAATCTATTCATTAAATTTGGAATTAGCAGACACATCTCTATTTTAAACTATATTATGGAAAGCTATCACATAAAATACAAGTTCTATGTTTATATTATCACTTTATGTATAAAGGATTTACAATCCGTTAAATAAAAAATACATAGTGTTAAAAGTGCCTCTGCAGTATCGTCAAACTGATCACAAATAATTTATGTGATAGTCTGCTTCATTTTGTGACGATCACCGGTTTCGGGCGTTCACCCATCAGGATGTCTTGATAAACTGGGATAACACAAACTTGCAACAGTACAACACTCTGAAAGTTTGTGATACTACACGTTTGTCAAGACATCCTGATAATTGGTTAATGCCCGAAACCGCTCGATGACCAATAACTGAAGAAAACAAACACGAAAAATATCTCTGTCTTCCTGCTGTGCGGACCCCAGCCACGACAAGGTCAAACAGACTTCATCGTCATCTACAGAAAATTTCCTCGATCAAATCTCTGGTATTTTATAGTTATTAACATTTTTAATGCGATTATTAAATTTTCTCATAACGATAATGAATAAACTGTTCAGAATGTGTATATATATATATATAATCAGCATATCCTTATTTCTTTATAGTTAAGCATTACAACTAGTTTATTTTACAAGAAAAAGTACATAAAAACAGTAATCACTGCAATGATACTTCTAAATTTATACAAATATGGTTTTAAAAATTCTTCTCAGCAACAGTATTACATGCAGCTTCTAATGCAACTGATAAGTAATTATACTTCCAGTAAACTGAAATCAAGGTTAATTCAGAAAAAGCAGTCCAATGAATAAAAAAATCACTTTTTTCAACAAAAAGAAAAGTAAAAGAACACTAATACTGTAAAAATAAGGAAGTTTACCTGTTTGGTTTAGTGCCCAGTGGGTCAGTTGTAAATTATATGCACCACACATTTCAATTGTAGAACAAGGCTGGCCAAAACCGTCACGTGACCGATATTAACTGCAATAAAGTACATTATTTGTACATTTCAATAAAATTGTTGCAAAATGACCATACTATATGACCCAGTGGACTGAAGGAGTCTTGTGTTATCTTGTAATAAGCACACTTCTACGAAAGTAACTTTTTGTAGAAGGAACAAACGAGTACATTTCAATGTCTGAATAAATGACATCTAGTATAAAATAAAAGGAATTATCCGGTGAATGGTTGTAGGAATTGTTACAAATAATGAAGCATGCAATAGTGCGTACAATCCGAAAAATTATAGTCATAAGGATGAAAAATTGTAGGAAGTGGATGAACACTCAAAGATTCTGCTAATTTCAATTAAGTAATTAAGAAGTATCAGATAGAAAAAATGTATTATTACAAAATTGATCTTTAACTGTCCTTTAACATAACAGGGAATGCGATCAAAACCGTTTTTAAACTAGCTTATCAAAAATATCTGACACCTGACCATATAAAAAGAATAATAGTTCTATCGCGGACTCATTAAGGCTAGCGAATTAAGACTAAGGGCAATTCTTTTAATTTATTGAAACATCATTAATCAAACAAATAAGAACAAAAATATGAGAATTTTAATGATATAATTATTACTCTTAATATGACTATAAATATTAACATTTTGGATTAAATGTGTTTATTAAATTATTACATATTGTACACACCTTTAATGAACAAAAGGATTCTTTTGTCTAAAGAATAGAAATATTACTAAAACTCCAGGGATAAAAGAGCATCAAACATTTTAGACAAACTTCTCAGTGATAAGCAGTAAGTGTGTAGGTTACAGATTGCAGGTTGGCTATCATAAGTGAAATTCGATTTAGTCACAGCTCTTGGTTAAAGCTTGGAATTCACGAGAGTCAAAAGCGTAAATTGATTATGTTGCTTAAGTAATATTTTTAGGAGTATGGTGAAATTGAAGTTAATTGATTACCATTATTATAGCTGATTATTTGAATAAACATTATGAGAGCATCATCCTTTTTATTTAATATTAATAGTAAGTGATATTGTTCTTTATTGCTGTTGACTTATGAACTTTTAATTCCTTTATAAGTAACATGACGCATTAAAATATGTGAAAAAGATTGATCCTTATGAAATTCAAGTTTTTCATTGTTGAATATATTTAATATATATATACCATATGTTATGGCTAATTTATAAAAGCTTTTTTGTGCAGAATTTATTTCCTTAGAAGGGTTGCCCAATTCATAATAATTTGTTCTTACCAAATGTATGTTTCATTTTGTTTTCCACTTAGACCAGCGGTCATGAATGGGAATTTCTTGAGATCCCAGGGACTGCTTGCGGTCGCTGTGGGCGCTGGTGTGGTCATAGGAGCAACAGGATTATTTCTGTACGAACACTTGTTTAAAGAAAAAAGAAGATTAATTTTACAGCAGGATGTGTCAGAATTAGGCATGTGTGTGTCGCAGTTGCGGCGCGAGCTAGAAGAAATCAGGTATAATGTATTTATTTTAGCTATTTGAGCTGGAAGAAATCAGGTATAATGTATTTATTTTAGCTATTTATGTGTTCCCAAAGGAGAATAGAAAATATGAATTTTAAGATTATAATGTGGTTTCTCATATTTGAATTCGAAATAATTAGAAAAGCTTGTTGCTAATATAAGTGGCTATTTTTTTTTCTGTGCCAAATATTATAACATGAATACATAACATTTTTCAACAGCCAATAATAATGAAAAAACAACACCAGGCATATTATTTGTGTAAATAATCTGGATTTAGATAGAGATGGTACTTTCGGCAATTTTATTTATTGTATTTACTGATAGCTTGGTAGAATATCTATGCGACGCTACTTTCATGCCCTTGTGTAATTAATTAGGCACAATACACCTAATTTTCGCAGATAATATTACATTAATTTCTGAAAGTAGACATGAATCACAAAAGACCGTATTATAAGCTGAAGCGGAATTGTAATGAATATGCAGTACATGTTAATTGCAAGCAATTATTATCCATACGATTAGTTTGGATGGTAGTAAAAAACAGAAAGCAAACAAAAGAATAGGTAGAAAAAAATAATAATACAGGTAGGCAGTTTGGAAAAGAAAATGTTCGAGTGTGGTTGATGTGTTCAACTTGATTAATAGATCTGTGTGTTTTATTAAGAAATAAACTTGAATTGTATGTTGGCTAAACGTCCGTTAAAATAACTGTTTTTATACATCTAGAAAACCAAAGGATTAATAAACTGTAGATCAACTCTTCTGTATTTGAATTGTCCAAGAATCACATAACTCCACCAAGAATAGTCCAAGACTCTAACATAATATTGAAAACTGAAACTGCTATATTTAGGAAATTATAATCACATGAAAAATGGTATTATAAGGTGGAGTCAATGCGAACAGTTACTAGTGTTTTTATTTAGGATTTGAAATAGAATGGACAATGGCAAGAAGCACCTTCAGTCGCTAATTGTAAAGGAAAACTGGGAAGTTCAGATCTTATTCTAATAAGTTACTTGACTTAAGTTTAAAGGATATTTTAAAAAAAATTATTTTATAGTTAGGCTAATTATTAAATGAGAAGTAGGTAATGGAGTTTTAATGTAGCATTGCTGGATATTATTTGAAGAATTTTACAAATATTCTCATAAATCACCGAAATCCGCAATAATATAGGCCTCTTGTGGCAGACAAAGCTTAGACCTTTTAAAGCGAGCTTATTGCAAATTTTAAATTTATTGTACAATAGAAATGTCTGGATTTCCAAGAAAAAGAGCAGTCATACCTATGTGTCAGTAGTGTTAAAAAAGAGATGTAAAAAGGTCAAGGATGGATATTGACTTGATAATTGTTAGTATTAAATCAATTAATTAATGAAGGATTGAATGACATAGGGAGGCTGAATATATCTCTGTTGCTTTCCAGCTCTGCAGAACCATCCACAACAAATATGGAATGAGGGCAAAAAGTTCTTTAGATTTTCTATTTGCAACAAGTACAAATAGCGAAATACTATAAATAATATATAAAGTAAACATCTAAGAAACAAAATTTAATTTATATTGACTTAAGTTAACATTCATAAATTTATATACATATATGTATATATCAAAGCAAATCTAATTACTGTAACATTAATTATTACTATCTTTTCAAATTTCCATTGAACTTGGAAATTTCCAGTCTAAATCATTCTTTCCATAGTTGTGATTTGAGTAAACATCAGTCAGTAAATCTGCAAAATTGGAACGATGCACAACATTCTCTAAATCATTTTCTTGCTCTAATCTGTAATTATACAAACATAAGATAAATATTTAGTTATTGCTTAGATCATTACTTTTTCAATCATCTGTTTTCAGACAAACTGTAAAAACTTACTAATCTGGTTTATACAAGTTTTAAGTCGTAGATAAAAGAAACCCCATTAAGAAAAATGGAAAGAAACATGCATTCTATATGTTAATCTTGATCCAAGCTATGAATTTTGAAACTGTAAGCTAATAAATTAACTGCTATATTAATGTTTGTATGATAACAGTAAGTTTTTTTTTTTTATTTAATCAGAGACAAGCACTTTATAATACTTAGTTTTTTTAAGTTTGTTTTTTAAAATTAAGTAGAATTATCAAATACATAAATATATGTAATGTATATATATTTAAAAAAAGTGAATTACATAAATCTTTTTATTTTCAGACTTTTTATTTATTGAGGGCTTTTGGCCTACCAGAACTTTGGAACTTTCAGTTTCCTCTTCATCTTTTGCATCAATCAGAAAGAAATAACTTTCAGATGCCCCTGTTTTACTTGTTTTCTTTGATGCTGATTCTCTTAGAGTCTTACTTTATTTTTTTTGTAATTTCCATTCAGTTCCATTCTATTTTCGTCTCTTCAACACGTATTAGGTGACAGAATAAGATGTTGAATAAAGCCAAATCCATTGTGGATTAAAAGATCTTTTGTGTGGTATTACGCATAGAATGTAGTCATCTGTAAAGTGTATACTGTGTAAATGAATTAGTATGGTGGTGAGCTAAGCTCTTCACTCTATGTGTATAGTGTGAGTGATGTCAAGTAAAAGAATTATACGCAATGTTGGGCTAGAACACCAAGATAAACATATCCTATGGTAATCTCTACTTAGAGAAGATTACCTGATTGAAACTTAAATATATCAGATCAGAGGTTTTTTTAACAAATCACAAAAAAATGAATAAATACCTATATGTATAAACGGAATATCAAGACAAGTTTACACTACAGTTTTGTGTATGGGTGTGTTTTCAAACAAAACATCATAGATACCATTCCCTAAAAACACTTTTCCTACTGGATAACTCAATTTCCAAAATTTTATTATCAATAATTCCACTTACAGCAGTGAGAAAGTTTAATAAGGTTGACAAACTTACAAGAATATGTTTTCACCCATGCGGGAATATGTTTGCTGCCCCATGAGGGATTTTTTCCGGACTAGCCGGTTCTCTTTTGTGATATTCGACCGGTTTCAGGTGTCACTCATTCTTCAGGATATCGTGATAAACAATATGTTTAAACAGGTTGCCCTAGGGAAAAAAATCGGTTTTTACACTCTTTTGCATAGTGCAATCTGTGATATGCCGTTTATCAAACACGCTGAAGATGGGTGAACACATAAACCCAGTCGTGGCCACAAAATGAAACAGGTTACCATGGAAATAAAATCTCTGATGTTTTTCTGCACGGCAGACTCCACCATTTCCTGCTTTGCTACCAATTCTTTTTTTCATCTTTCCTTTTTTAAACCATTTTTACCCGACTCTTCATGCTTAATATTTAATCGAGTTTTTACTCAAAACAACAGGAAAAATATGTATGAATACACTAGATAAATGAATTTATCTTGTTTGAATTACAGAGATGCCCAAAGGAGAACAAGAAGGATTATTAGAAGTGTACGCGAAAGAACTTCTAGTACATTGAATGAAGCTGAAAATGAAACCATTAGTGCTGAAGATGAGTTTGATGATGAATTTTTCGATCTCTCCGATACTGAAGATTTGAGGTGTTTATTTATTAATACAGCAGATTTTCGTTTATTTGAATATCATTCTCATTTATGAATTTATTAAAAAATAATAATATTTGTATAAAATTATTAAGCTTAATAACCAAAGAAGAAAATGATGAACTAGATGTCGAACAGTCTAAATATAAAGATATAGATGAATTATTCAGTGGTTCACCGGGAGACAAAACTAAAGTTTTAGGTCTACTAATGGATATGTCTGAGCAGGTATGATACTCACTAAATTCTTGAAAAAATTTGCCAAATTGGTTCACTATATTTTTGATGGAGATCAGCGATCATTCTTATTCTCCAGTAACCATTCTTGCAGACGGACCGATATATTCTTCTACCTTTCTTTCCCTTATATTTAGCATTCCATCTGTATCTTTAGTAAGTACCCACATTTCACAACCATAAGTACCCACATTAGGTCTTATGATTGTTTTATAAATAAGGACTGTATGTTAAGCCTCCAAACTTCAGCGGTTTCAGAAGTGCGAAATAGCACATGTTCCCAGTAGCCACTCTGGCCTTAATCTCTTCAGTGATTTAATTTCTTTGTGTTACGAGAGCTAACTACCTACTGTTTTAAATTCGTGAATTCCAAAACTCACATTTTCTTCCAGTCTTCTGGAACTTCTTGTTGTCCTCATCTACCGTCTTCACGACATTTACGTATTTGCAACTCCAATTTAGTTGCGTTCTTTTCAAATTCCTCAAGAGCCCCTGCTAGCTGCGCTTGAGCGAGCTGATATCAGCACATCATCTGCGTACGCAAGATGTTACGACAGCCTATTATAAATTGCACTATTTGCATTTGTACGAATTGCTCTAATTGCGTATTCGAGCGCTAGATTAAAAGTGAGGGGGACAGAGTATCACCTTGTCTGATCAAGGTCTGGTTTCCTAATGGATATGTCTGAGCAGGTATAATACTAAATTCTTGAAAAAATATATGCTGTCCCTAACAAGAATATGCCTCTATAATTTCCACAATTCAATTTATCCCCTTTCCTCCTTTTCTTATAAATCGGGCATATAATAGCAAGTGTCCACTCTTCCGGTAATTTTTCCTTTAACAAATCAACATCCAAATCCATCAACAAATTGTATCATTCTTTCAACAGCTCTTCCTCTCCGTATTTCAACATTTTTGCATCCATGTCGTCACAATCAGGACTTCTATTGTTTTTTAGCGTTTCTATTACTTCCATAAAATTTTCTAAACCAGGAGGTTCAACATCCTCGGCATGTGAATTTTCCTTTCAACATTTATTGAGAAGATCCAGTTTGAACTGCATACCTATCCAAGAGTGCCCCTGAATATCAATTAGCGTATAGGAGGATAAATACATCTTTTCTTTCGTTTATACTAAGCCCTGTAGCACCAGGATCTTCTAAAATTTTTCACTTGGAGAACTCCCTCCGTAACAGTAAACTTTTTTGTTTGATTGTCGTCACTTTCGATAAATATTGATCTTTTATTATATATTAACAGTTTTACAAATGCCTACTTTATTTAACTTTTCCCACAATTTTACATGCGACAGGAAATGAACTACCCTTTGCAGATCTACAGAGATTCTGTAAACTTTTTCCCCCTAAGTACAAGTTGGCTAGAGGTGAAAAAATAACATCTCTACAACCCCTATCTTGACGAAACCCCATTTGTTCATCAAATAAAATATTTTTACTTTCAATCGTCTAGTTAATAATCTTGAAAATATTTTTCGTTATTAACAATGGAAGTGCCTGTATAGTTGCCTGGGTCAAGAGTATCTACCTTTTTGTAGTTCATTTTTAGTTTGATCTTTCCCCAACTTGAAGGAATTTTTTCTCGCTCCTATACTGTTTTAGACATTGAGTAGGTAATGCAACCAATTTGGTGGAAGTAGTTTAAAGCATTCACTCATCATGCCATCCTTACCAGCCGATTTATTAATTTTAGTGCTTTCTGTTCTTTCTATTAACTCATCTAGAGTTACTTTTTTATCTAAAAATGGATGGATGTTAATTGTAGGAGTGTATGCGGTTAATGACTTAAATTTAAATGTTTTTTCAAGAAATTCTTCCTAAGAACTGGTGTAAGAGAAAGTCCATTTGAGAGATTGTCATCAAATTGTATGGCAGTTTATAGTTTATAATGTACAAATCAAGATAGAGTTACATAATTGATGGAAACAAAAAAATAGAAATAGTTTATTGTATAATATTTCGGTAGAAAAAAATTGTATTAAAATTTGCCATGCCAGAAGTTATAAGGATCTTAATTTTAATGTAATTATTATAGGAACCAGATAATCCAGAAATATTATGGCGTTTAGCAAAAGCCTATCATAATATGGCTATTGTTATGGAATCTGAAGGAGATGCCAGCAGACATCAGGATTATATTGCCAAAGGTACAATTCAAAGATTTTCTAGGTAACTAAACGCATGCGAGTGGTGCGAGAGCCCAGAGACCGTCCCCCAGTGTGCCTTTTTCAATTAAAAAAAAAAAGCATTAGAAAAACTGCAAAATTTATTTGACTGCAGTCAAATTACAAATCAATTAAAGTTACCATTAAGTTAGATAAAGTAAAGATAAAGTAGGTAGCCATGATATGAAAAAAGAGGAGTAAATTAACATCAGAATTCTGTATGGAACGGTAATTTCCAAAATCTTTATTAATATAAATTAGAAACGTTTGTGGTCGTAACGTAACCTAGTCGCTGGCCTAATGATCTACAGTCCTAGAAGAAACTGATAATTCGCCGATACAAAGATGCTCAGTCATCATATTCAGAACATATAAAAAATTCATATTAATTTTAATTTCTTTTAGTGCTATAAGAGGAAATGTTGCGATAGCTCTCACCGAAAATATGTTTTGAGATGCCATGTACATGAAAAATATATTTTTAGCGAGTATCTCTGGTGATAGTGTGAACAAAAAATTTGAAAAACGAAAAACAGCTTCCCCTATTTTCATTAAACTTCATATTCATGTTCATATTCATATTCATGTTGCTCGGAGGCCGGCAGTGCATGGGAAGGCTCCGGGGGGACAATAGGTCTTTCAGGTCGAGTGCAATAATCTCGTATAACAAAATAAATAAATAAGATTATAAATAAGGAACATTTAAAAGATTTAAAAAATTCTAAGTTTGAAGGAAATCATTTAACAATGAGAGCGGTTTTTACAGAATGTTATTTAAAGTTTTATGAATTTTTATACAAAAATGGTAACAAATATTTTCATTTAAACTTGTATAGTTACTAAACGTACACTACAATTAAGTTCCACTAAGGAATCTAAGCATTAGTATGAATTTCGATATTTAAGAACATTTCGAAAACAGAACTGTAAGAGAAAGTCGTGTGAGAGTTTCACATGTTTTATTTTTATTTTTTACTAATTTGCTTTGCGTTAGGCCTGGAATGTGCTACGCGTTGTTTAGACCTTAATCCACGATCAGCAGATGCTCATAAATGGTATGCAATATGTATCGGTGGAAGATCTCAGTTCCAAGGGACAAAGGATAAACTAAAAGATGGAGTAGAATTTAGAAAGCATGTTGAAGAAGCATTAAAATTGAAACCTGATGATCCTACCTTACATCATCTTCTCGGAAGATTTAAATATGAGGTTAGCCAAACGAACCAATTTTCGTAATTATAAATTGATCCCAATATTCATTAAATAAAAATGAATATAAATTATTTATTTAGTTGAGTGATATATATGTATATAACGGAAATTATTATTTTTAGGTTGCTAGTCTTACTTGGGTAGAGCGCAAAGTAGCTGGTACATTATTTGGTGAAGTACCTTATTCTACTTATCCTGAAGCAGCTGAGTCTTTAAGTAAAGCTGATGAGCTATCTGCTACTCCTTGGAAGGAGAATAGATTACTTTTAGCGAAAGCATATTTAAAAATGCAGGATTATCCAGCATTTATGAAGTGGCTTCAGCTTGCTGATAAGGTTGAAGTTCTTTCTAGAGAGGTTAGAATAGCATTTCTTTTTATTTTGTCTTTAATATTATTGAATTATTTAGCATTTTCCTTATACTCTAGTTTGTAAAAAAGAAATAGTAGAGTATCCAATCATTGCAGCTAATGCGGAACCGAACTTTAACAAACAAGGAAGTGAATATCTTATTTTACTGAATCAGAATATTTAGCACTGAGATCGGCCTTTAAGGGACTAAAACAAAAGAGCAACTCTTTTTTTGTTTTTTTAATTAACTAACCAAATTAAATGATGATCCTATATTGCAATACTTAACTACAAACAACTAATCTTTATCTTATCAAATGTTAACATCAAGTTTTTACAATCAATTTACATAATAATGGAACAAAAATAAAATTAGGTGTTAACAATACCTATGCTTTCCCCAGTTGGCCTCTTCGCCTTTGCGAATCGAAAGTTACATGCTATAATTATTCAATAAGGCCATCTTCTTCTTGACCCCCCGACATGTGTAAAGAATTAAGATATTTTCTATTTTTCTAAAAACTTCTATAGCATATAACCATTGCAACAAAAGTGCCACAATCTTAAGTATCCACGTTTAAGAAGCATCCGTATAATTGCATATCAGGATTATTAATCCTAAATCATCAAATCGAACAGTATATATATATATAGATAGATAGATAGATAGATAGATAATAGGTGTGTGTGTGTGTGTGTGTGTGTGTGTGGGTTGTATAGTATATTTTATATGTGTTATATATACAGAGTTATATAACGCATATAACTCTGTACTTTGTACTAGCTTTGGTATATTTATATTAATAACTAATATTAATGTTATTTACAATTCTTTAATCACAAAAACTTCTAACTTTCTTGAGAATAAAAATAATGGAAAACAAGTAGAAATTCATTTAGTGTCTTTCTGGTCTGAGAAGACATGGAAAGTAATGATTTTTTTTTAATTTCACATTATTTTAATTTTATCGTTAAATTACTTTATTAGCTTAACTTTATTAACAGAAAAATGGTCATTTCTTTAGAGGCTGCCGTCAGAGCAGCCCTCTTGCGGAAGAAGGACATAGCGTACGATATGTTGTAGCAGGACTTTAGGTACGAGCAACCGTACATTTTAGGAAACTGGGAAATACGGTCGGAGACTCAGAAGTAGTCATAGAAGGGTCAGAACAGATTGGGACGACCGATTTCTTTCGCACTCAGTTCTACGCAATTGGTTTCTTACAGTTACAGAGCTCAGGGATAACTTATAAGTTCGGGGAGTCACCGTGAGCTCTAAAACAGTTTGAAGACAAGAAGTAGGTATGATGGCTAAGAAACCAGTATCAGGGCCAATACTAACCGAAATTATCGTGTAAGCAGGTTAGCTTTTGCAATCGGCATCTCAGTTGGACTGAAGAGCAATGGGGGGGGGGGTGTTCTCTACACATATGAATCGCGATACGGTCTGATTCTTCGGGCTGTCGAATTCGTGTTTGGAGAAGGCAGGAGGAGCGCTTCGTTCGATATACTATCAGCTGAAGTGCTCCTTGTCAACGACAATCAATTAGTTGTGGGGTGGAATAAGTTTGGAGGCCCGCACCGAGTTAACTGTTGTAATGGCACAATGATCGCTACTGGGTAAGTGAAGAAATTCTTCTAGAAGCAGCATCGTTTGCTGCATTTATCGGAGCACCAGGAGGTGAGAACAATTAAAAAAGTTATCAAAATTATAAAAAATACTTTATATACTAGAGATTACATATTATATAAAATATTCCTTTTACTTCTATTTGAAACATTTATCTGGGCATATAGATCAATAAAACGTTTGTTTAATTAATATTAATATTGATTTATAACTAAATCTATTACTTTTATTTTGGACATTTTCCCGAAAAATATAACGGGGAATTTCAGAAGCTATACTTTTCTCAATATCGCTGAACCTGGTTAAGGAAACTAAACATGTAGTACGAATTTCGAGTATTAGGAAAACTTTGCAGTTAAAATGTTAGAATTGCAGTAAATTATTTATTTATTTATTTTACTCAAATTTCTTTATACCTGTTTGTGTTACTCAAATTCTTTATCTATGTGTATGTAAACAGCATAAATTCAAAATAAAAAAATCGCAACAAGTTCCAATTTCATGTACTATTCCGGAGTCAAATCTGAATTCTGTCAAAAAAAAAAACATAAACTTGACGAACCTGGTGCACCAGAATCCATCGATGTTGGAAAATCCGAGAATTAAAGAAAAGAAGCCGTGCTATGACGGATATAATCTTAGTATTTTTTTTTAGCCCAGTTCAAACTAAAATGTTTATACTAGTAACTAACTAATGTTTGTTTTCAAACTGTTTGCAGGATAGACAAGCCGAAACAGAGATAAAAGCATTACAGAAAATGGCTTTACAACGAGGTCTGGCTCTGTAGTACTACTTCCATCTTATTTTAAATATTAAATTGAGGTTGTGGATAATACATTAAAAATAAGGAGAAAGGATTATGGTGGTTTAGTTTCATATACAATTTTTTATGAAGTATAAAGTAGTAAATATTTTTTTAGGTAGTTATTTTAATTTATTGGTAGCGCACATTAATATTTTTAAGAAGATATAATTAATACAATTAAATAATTAAGTGAATTTGTTTAAATCAATGTTAAAACAAACTATGTAGAGAAAATTGTTGGTTAGTGACGAAATTAAATACTGTATACATAATTATTATATAAATGAAAACATTCTCATAAAGCAAAAAGAATATTAATATGTATTTTTTGAAAGATTTCATTGTGCTTCACAACATTATTATATTGATTTTGAAAAACAAGAAATTATAATTAGGAAAAAATTACATGAAAATCCAGTTGTATTCTAATCAATATAATAGAATACTGACTTGGTAGTTTGGTTATCTGATGGATGAGATAGCTACTACTGTATTGTGTAATGTGGGTATATGATATCGCGGGCGCTCGCTCTCTCTCTCATAATTTCAGATGCTAACTTGATGGTTGCTGTTAGGCAAATGTAAATACTAGGTTGATTTTGGGACAAACACTGTAATATAAGTTGAGAACGTATCAGTTGAATAACAAGGCAGTTGTAGTGAACTCTGAAGATAGGATTTAAATATAGCTAAAGGAAAGATTTGAGTTATATTAATAAATGGTTCTCTTCGTACTCTGTTCTTCTCATCGGCAGAGGTGGAAACTTGGAGGAAAATATTTTAGCAACTACTCAACATTCGTCATACCACAAAATATTGCAATAAATGGCAATCTCATTCTGTCACCTTGGAAAAAATGTTTGTTTTACGAGATTTTTTGCGATCTATACTTTGCTTTGAAATTAAGATTTACAAAAAAAATGCCGCTTTCCTACTAATTTTGATTTAAGAAAACTCAGTATTTTGGTCAGTAAACTAGGGAAATGGATTTGTTGGTGACCCGTCATGGCCCCTTTACAATCTCTTTTTTATTCTACACCTATGAAGGCTGAAAAACCTAACTTCTAGAAATCTGTTTCTACTTTCGCTACAGTAAGAGGAAGTATTTTTCTTTTTTACTCTTAGTAATTTTTTGTTGTTGTCAAAATGTTATTTGTCTATACCCATTGCTTTTTTAGTTTTTACATTCCAGCTTTGTTTGCTAAATACATTATTTTATATATATTTTTTTTTTAAATACTAGTCCAAAAAGTAAAATTTTAATTTACTAACCTCTGCAACAAAATGTAATGAGACTGTTAATGATATAAAAACGTAAAAAGTGAATTGTTTATAAGTTTAAAGTCATTATTAATAATATAATTTTATATAGTTTTTATATTTCTTTCAGATGTACCAACTGAAAAAAACTGCAAGAATTTTGTTTAATTTTATGTAGAATTTCTGAATGAACCCCAGTATTAATTTGGTATTTACATTAGAATGTTAACTATTTTGAATGAATTTTAAAAATGTATAAATACTATAAACAGAAAATTTCTGTGATAAGTTAAAATTCCACATTATCCCTATTATGTAAAAATTTAAATTTTTTTGTTATTGTTGAAAAAAAATAACTAAATTAAATTGAAGTTTTAATGTAGAATATAAGTTCAGTTCTCTCAGCACCATGAATGTCTTTCAAATTGTTTTTTTATTAATATACATTGCTCTCTTAAAATCTCATTAAAAATAATAAACTTAAATTATTTTTTTATTATTGCTAGTAAAATATTGTTATAGAATAAAGTTATTAATTTTTAATTAATATAATATTTGCACTGAAATTATTAAGAATTTTTCGGGGGTAAAATTTCAATAATTAGTATTGCTAATTATACTTATCCCTTTTATTTCTTGTATTTATAACATGTTTAACTTAAAAAAAAAAAAAAATTGTTAATGGGAACAAAATATCATCTCAAACATATTCATAATCAAATAATATATTTATTCTTGCATAGATTTATTTATTTTGGCTAAAATCCTAAGATCATTTGATGTCCCTGTTCCCTCTTTAAGGAAACTCGAGATCGTCTTCTACCTCTGAAGTTAAAATATGGTTATAAGCTGCCCAAGTAGGTTGCATAGTTATGGGAAAGAACTGAAGAATATCGTGTTTGATGCCATTCACCGGGTATTAAGAACTGTTTTAAGTATTTCAAGTTTCCCCACATTTAGAGAATGTGAATCAGCCATTTCTTCAAAGGATCTTGTCGGCGCAGTGGGCATCTCTGCCTAACGATTCTTATAACATTTACATCAAAGATTCATATTTAAATTTAGGACTCTAGATATAGTTGATGCAACTTGTGAAGTAAATCCTATCTTACTAACATAAAGTCACACTCACTATAATATATAACGACAATAGCAGCATCCTTGCTAAGATGGAAACTATTTTATGTAACATCTGCTATTTTATCCGTTGTACGTCGTAGCATGCACATTCCTTTTGTTCCTGACCGTTTTCGCATTTTCATCCATCGTCAGATCAAATTCACCAAGTTCGTTTAGAGAGTTCACTTCAACGCAGTGTAATACTCACACTTGTTGGTTGTATATATGTGCGGGATGTTATACTAACAAGTGTGAATATAACAGAAACACTGCGTTGAAGTGAACTCTCTATACGAACTTTGTGAAGTTGCTCTGACGATGGATGAAAATCGAAACCGTTCAGGAACAAAAGGAATATGCATGCTGCGACGGATAAAATACCAGATGTTATCCAGCATTACGGACCCATCCATATATTCAACATATTCTACATAAGTTCATTGTCCAAGAATACTGCTTCTAGACTATAAATAAAAACTAGTAAGAAAGAGGGGCACTTCGCGACAGGAAATCAAGAATGAAAGTAGCAGCAAATAGAGCGGCTAATGCAAGCTCTAAAAAATTATGAAGTGACAGAAGAGAAAATGAGCTGATACGGCCATAGTCTTGCGTTAGTAAGCACCAATTTTCTCAAAAACTCTGAAATTTATATCTTCCAAGAGAGGAGTTATATTTAAGCATGGGTTCCGTGCAAATGTGTAAAATTGCTCTGTCGTTTTTTAAGCTTTTTAGTGGTTTCTTGCTTGTGGATTGGCTAGAAGTTCAGCATACCTATAAGTGATCTGTGTTAGTAATAACAGTAGTATATTTTGGAAAAAATTCAACGAGTAGTTTTTGTGCAATAATTAATTATTTTTATAATTTTAATTAATTGTCTGCGCGCATAAAAGTACAAAGTAAAATTTTTGATAAAGATAGTAAACTCATAATATAATATAATGTGTCTAATAATATAACTATAATATAATATAACTCATAGTGTCTGTAATATAATGAACTGTTACGACTGTTTGCAAGGTTAGAAGACTGCCGCGTAGTAGCGATTAGTGGAGCAGAAACTGAATTCTGTACGCCTATTAATAATAATAAATGTCTTTATTGAATAAGCAAAATCTACAAATGAAAATAAAAAATACATTAACTGACAGACCATACTCATGGTCCATAGGACCGTCTGAGGAGTTGCTACATAATTACAATATTTTTATATATAATTAAAAGTACTTAATTTCATAATTAGAAAGTAAAATAATTAACATTAAATAAGCAATAATAAGGGTACTAAAATACATAAGTAAAACAGAAAAAGAAGAAAGAGAATATTAAATGAAAAAACGGAGTAGATTTTGGAAAAAGTAAAAATCAATTTATAAATCAAAAACTTGTTTGCAAATTATATTCTTTCACTTAGGGTTCTATGTTATCTACCAAGAACAAACAGAACAAATAATACCTCATTTAACAAATTTTAATTATTACATAAAATCTTCTATTGCCGTACATTAAAAATTAAATTCGGATCAAAAAATATCTATATTGCCATGCCTGTCTACAAAATTTGATTAAGCTACTCCAGTCTTTTCCATTTGCATAATCTTTAAACTCCTCTCTATCTAATTGTGCTTTATTAAGATACAATAATCTAAATTCATTTAGAATTGGGCAGATCAGATAAAATGGAAGATATCTTCATCTTCTCTAGTATTGCAGAGAGAGCTCGTTTTTATCTCCTTATCAAAACAGTACCTATTCAGGTATAGTAATCCCCCACGTAAATATCCAACTTATTGACAGTCTATCTAAAGTTACTATAGATATAATTATAAAAGTTAAATTCTTTGTACCATGAGTGATATTTGCTGTTTAAGGACAAATTTATATATCTATTAGAAAGGTTTTCTTTAATAGCAGCTACAACATCTATTATTTTAATTTCTGTCTATAGGGCAGAATCTTGCTAGAGTGCAAGATCTTCAATTTCAGGAGATTTTTTTCTTTGAGGCTGAAGTCAGAGAATCGACTAAACTTAGAGAAGTTACGAAGGATAGCAACGCCGTCAAAAAAAATGCCAGAAACTTAGAGAAGAGTCGTTGAAGAATGGACTAATTGCAAATGCAAGGAATGTGAGTTTGCCACTTCAGGGTTACCCCTAAGTTTAACAAGTTTATATTATAAGTAAAAGCTTTCAGACTCGGGGTGGGTCAATGCTGTCAAATTGAATATGAATTATGCTCCTCATAAAGGCGTTCCCGGAGTTGCCAAGAATTCAGAAGGTGACATTAGACCCCCTTAGATCACAGATCTCCCAGAATGCTTCCTCAAATTAATTTTCTCGAAAAATGTTTGGAAAAAATGATAAAGAAGTAACTTCTGGTTAGTCGATTTTGATCGCCAACTTATAATCGGAATCATTTGGAATATCTATAAAGTTTGTAGTTAATGCTAATTTTTCTTTAGCTATGCAATGATGATGTTTCATCACATCAACATAACAACTTTTAGAAAAGAAAACACTTTATAGATAATAATAAAGTGTTAATATTAAATGTAGATTAATATTAAACTTTACCAAAACACACACAAACAAAAATATATAACTAATAATTCAAAAGGATAAAGTGGTGAGAATATTCTATACATAAATAGTTAATATAATTTCCTAAGACTTTACTTTTATTTTGTTGTTGGCTAGTTTAATGGAATTTTCTTTGAAATTTAACAGTAACCGAGGTCTTTGAATTGTATTACTACAAAATTTTATTATAGATAAACTTTTCTGCCTTGTAATTAAACATTCATTTGTTTATAGTATAATTCTGAACATTCAGGTTGCCAGATTGGGGTATTTTCCCCCAAATCTGGCGGAATTCGAGGATGTAGGGTATTCAATTATTTGAGCATTTAAAATTGATGTATATTATGTTTTTCAACCTTTCTTAAGGGAAACAAAAAGCCTGTACACCTTTTAGAAACTTTTTATTACATTACAACTTATCTGTCCACTCAATATTAAGAAGTCAGTAACAACTATAGAAACTATGTATTAATAAATATAATAAGTGTAATATAATAATAATAAACATTATTTTGTTTATTCAATCTTAATTTCCAAACTTTGAATTTTTAAACAAATTATATAGTTGTGGTGGTTGGTCCCGCAGAGCTGGAAAGCATCAGTAACATTTTCCGTGATAGCCTGCTTCATTGTGTGGTCATCGACCAGTTTCGGGCGTTCGCCCATCTTCAGGATGCGTTTGTCAGACAGAGTGATAACACAGAGATCACACTGTCTGACAAACGCATCCTGATGATGGGCGAAAGCCCGAAAGCGATCGATGACCACAAAATGAAGCAGGCTATCACGGAAAATGTCTCTGAAACTTATATTGTTTTTAATGATATGCAGTTTATTAATCATTCCAAATTTAAATAAAATGTGTTTCTTCCTTTCATTTACATCCGGTAGGAACTGAATTTCAAAAAATATTTTACGTTCGCAATACTAGCCTCTTCAATAGAGAAAGGACATTTGACACAATAGTCCCAAGAAGAGTCAGAGCAGCACATTGCTTTTGCTGTTATTCTGTCCTTCATTAGCATGTTCAGTACTTCCCTAGAATTTGTACTTCCCCATTTTTCTATACGAACCGTTTGAGCCTTAACTGGAGGTCAAAACCTGACTTCTCGTACCAAAGCGAGTGCGCTGGCCACTAGACTGCGCGCGGAGGCTCTTAAAAGAAATTATTGAGTATGCAGGATGTTCTGGATACTCAATAATTAAATATTAAATACTTTTATAAAAAATTCTATTTCTTTTCTGCCAAAAAAAGAGCATTTACAATTTTAGGATTATTGTGGGGATGAATTTGAGGATTAATTTGGTTATTGTGTGGGGATGAGGCCCCTCCATAATTCTGTTAGCCCTGTCTTTGAAGTGCTTATCTAGTTCTATAAATTGTAACCTTTCTACATCTCTATAATTTTGAATTAAATTACGTAATAAATAATTATGTAACATATTATGATGTACCTTTTATTTTTCTACCTTAAGTTCACATGTGCTTTACATAATTCTTACCATACATGAAGGTTCCATTTGTTAATTATTTATTGCAATCGTTATCAAATTCTTGAAATTAAGTTTTGAATAGAAATGCTTATTAAGGTCCTCTGAGTACGAGTCTTTTCATAAAAAATAAAAGTTTCAAGCCCATATATTTATGGTTGTGTCTGTGAGGGTGAATAAAACAGCAAAAAGTTCAAATTTGGATTCTCTGTTCAGTAGTAGATATCACCAGCGGATCTGATTTAAAGCTTTCAATCTAACTCCATCAACCCGAAGTGAGATATGACTGCATTGTTTTTTTTTCTCTCGTATACCTCTTCAATGAATTTTTCTGAGAGATGTTTTTTAAAAAAGTTGTAGCTCTTTATATTTATAGTTGATATACTTATTACTGTTATGATTGGGTCCGCCGAGCTGGAAAGCATCAGATATTTTCCGTGATAGCCTGCTTCTTTTCGTTGATATATTTAGTTTACAGAAACTCGGAAAAAATTTAAAAAAAAATTCATTCACTAAACTGGTCGTTTGTTGAGGAATTTTTACGTATAACTTCCCGTTGGATCGGATGTTGGTACCCACATGGAATGTCAAGATTGAACTTTCTGTGATTTTTCGTTTTTGCTGTTCACACACACACTCGATCATTTTCTAAAAACCATTTTTTCGGATATAGAGGGTCATTAAAACGTATATTTCCGGTGAAAACTCGATACTGAAAATTTGACACGATCACAATACTTCCTCTCAGTAGGAGTAAGAGAAAGTAATAAACTATAATTTTATTTGTTACTTTATTCAGCAAAGATGATTATTTAAAAATTGATTGGGGAAGTTACGAATTTAGGCTACCCAACTGAAATTTTTACTTAGCCTTATCTATATTGTACCTTTGTATCTAATTTTAAGAAGCAAATAAACATAAAATAAAAACTCTAACTTTGAAGAAAAATTGTCAGTTCGAACTAGAAAATTAGAGTCGAAATTCTATCTGATATTTTACTGCCTTTTCCCATGAACCAAATTCCATAAAACCAAAAATGATGCTGTCACGTTTATGCATGAATTAAATGAAACAAACAATTTTCTCTGGCCTTAATATAATTATAGTTTTAATTAATTTTCTTATATAAATATTTTGCTGAAAATAATTAATTTTTTCTTTCTTTTCGTTGCAAGTAAGTGTTATTATTTCAAGCCCTTAAGCTTACTGTGGGTAAAGATTTTATTTTTATATTATTTAAAAAAATTCATAGTACTAAATTTTATTTTAAACTAATAAATTTCTATGTTTTAAATTTATAAAAATTGAACGTAGTTAAACTGAGGACAGTGGAAAGAATTTTTTGTAATATTAGTAATAATAATAATAATGTGTTTATTTCTTAGCAAAATATATACATACATATTAACAATTTAAATAAAAGATAAAGCACTATCCTGCTTGGAGAGTTCTCCGTCTGAAGAGTTGCTTTTTAATATGGATAACATTCAAAATCAAAATTTTTTGATTCGAATAATCTGAAATGACAAATGCAATTCAAGAACGCGATTATGACTTATTAATCATAATTAAACACTTTGACTAAAAAAGGTTCTGTCAAAGCTTCTTTCAAAAAACAACACAGATTCAACCAATTTTCACCATTTAAGACATCACATAATTCATTTTCAGGAACCTTATGTTTAGCTAAGTAATTAAATCTGTATGGGTGAAGATTGGACAGACAGCAATAAAATATATACAATATCCTCAACCTGTTGTAGATTGCAAAGAGAGTACAACTGACAAACCTCACTGTTGAAAGGTCTATAATTCAGACTTAATGATTCGGTTCTTGCTTTCAATATATCCTAGCATCCTCAAAAGATCTATTTGTGAAATAATCAATATTATGCTTAATTTAGGATAAATTTTTGATATTTTGCTTGTCTTGCTTTTAATTCACACTTTTAACTTTTCGTCAGTTTCTATTTTGATTAACAGATATTTAAGTTTACCTTCCACTGTTCGATAGCATCACCACAAAATCCATCCAACGTTAATTGATACTGTATACAGAGATGCTTCCGTTCTTTAAACCAGCCAATGTTTTTCTCAATAACATTAGTAGCAATTAGTTTAAGTAGTCTTGAGTCCGGTAATTTAAATAATTTTATTATATAAGATAATTATATACCAAAGTTGTTAATTATAAAAGTTTACATTTCTAATTTCTTTTACTTCTTTAAGAGGAAGTATTGTAATCGTGTCAAGTTTTTTAAAATTGAGTTTTCTCCTAAAAAAACTTATGAGGCCCTTTGAGAATGAAAAAGTGGTGTTTAGAAAATTGAGCCATTTTTGAGAAAGTTCCAAAAATCTCAGAATACTGCTCCGTAAATTCGCACTTCCTGTACTTGATTATGCTTCAAAATGTGAATTTTAATAAGCATTAGATTAGATTAGATTGATGCAGGGGGGGACTCAGACCCAGGCACTGCAGCCTACCCGTTGAGGCTTATTGTGCCAACCCCTCAATACCTAGTAGTGGAAGCCTCCCCTCTTCATGAGGTCCAAAACCTTCCTGGGGTACGATTTCCTCCGGTCTCAACGTGCCGAAGATCTCGTACCTCAGTCTGCCGATTGCAACGCAATCAAACAACAGGTGAGAGGCCGTCTCCTCCTCCTCCTGACACAATCTGCACAAGGGCTCTACATCCACCAACCCTACCTTGTGCAGATGTTTTTTGAACCTGCCATGCCCAGTAAACAGGCCCGTTATCAGAGAAATCTGATACCTGCTTAAACCCAGGGTGTCTGTGGTTCTTCTTCTACACAGCTCTGGCATAACCATTTTGCCGTGTTTTGCTCCAGTACTTAGCCTCCAGTGACGATTATGTTCTCTCCGAGTCCATTCTCTTAGAGAAGCCCTCGCCATACTTTTGGCTATTCCCAAACAGGTTCTGGCCCACAGAAAGGAGTACTGGCACCATTCCTGGCCAATTGGTCGGCTAGTTCATTTGTACCAAAATTTTTCTTTACAAAACAAAATAACTACTATAACGGGATCGGTATATGAATATAATAATACAGTATGCACAAACCAAAATTATTACTATAATTCCATATATATAAAACTTACAAAGAAAGAAACACTTACTAATAGGAAACTTACATACATAGATGTACTGATCATTATTATCACTTAACTTACAAATATCTACATATATATATTTACGACTTGACTCGATACAAACTCAAAAGTGTCTTGTACACCGGAAACTACTAATTATTCATGCATACTTAAAATATTCGCGATACTCTTTGGGAGTCTAAATATACTCCTAAACATACTATCCGATAATTACTAATAAGCTGTAGCGTTACCAAACTGGTACATATGTGCGTGAATAGCTACTCTTTAGAGAATGTCCAGAGGTTCGAGAGAAGAGAGAGGCGTAATGGAGATTATATTCTCTGACGCAATATTGGCTGGAACTAAATCTGGATCTGGAACTATATCTGAATCTGTATCTAAAACTGGGCGTTATCTGAAGCTAGCCTGAATCTGAATTTGAACTTAAGTCTGAATCTGAAACTGTTCCTGAACGGTATCTGAAACTAAATTGGTACGCTAATTACCATGAGGTCTTACCTCAACTCTAACTTAAATTATTCTGGAAACCACTTACCGGTACGAAAGCTACTTCTAAATATCTCCCACCGGAAATGAATACGTTACTGCTTCAACTACAATTTCGTCAAATAGTGAAATACACCTTCCACAACTCTTATAAACTTATTTCGTTATACGGCAGTCTACACTATTACAAGTTCAGCTCAGCAATGGCCGACAAGGGACGCTTCGCCTTCAGAGGGAAGAATAGTTACCTACAGGGCCTCAAGGGCGCAGTACTTGATAGCACCACTAACTATTGATTTCACATCGATCTACTAGAGGCGCGTCGATACCATCTTTCTATTTAAATTCTAATTATTTTGTAATTCTTTCCTTTCCCTCGAAATCGGGCGTTACACATTGCCTTTAATCCCCTTGTGTCCCGGCACTCATACTAGCCGCACTTTATTGTGCCGGGATAACGCTTCCAGAGAGTTTCTCCACTCCCTAACTAGGGAAGAAGTGATTCTGAATGCACTAAGTGCCTTCAGTGCAGCCAGGCTGTCCGAGAAGATGCATATCTCCCTATTCCTAGAGTCCATATGCAGGCAGGTTCTCCTCAGCGCAGATCTTGATAGCATAGACTTCAGCCTGGAACACCGTGGAGTATCTACCAAGAGGCCTCTCGATGAGTACCTCCGGTTTAACTCCATATATCCCGGCTCCAGTACCGCAGGCCATTTTGGACCCATCCGTAAACCAGGATCCCCCAGTCCGGCCTCGTTTTTCCCAACTTTTAGCCCATTCCGATTTTGACGTGAAAATCACCTGGAAGGGGAGCTCAAAGTGGAATGTTGGACAGCACTCTTCCCCAGCCATCTTAAAGATAGGGCCAGGGTCCACTTTCTGAGTTATGTCCACATGCTTGGCCAGGGAGCTCCTCTGTTTCCACTGGCCATTGTTCATTAGTCTGTACGCACTGGCCCTCGCCTCCGCTTGTATCAAAAGATGCAGCGGAGGTAACCCCAGCAGTACTTCCAATGCAGCCGTTGGGGCACTGCAAAATGCCCCCGAGATCAGCAGGCACGCCAGCCTTTGAACCCCTGATAGGTTCTTCCTCGCGACCTGCTGTTCCGTTTTTGGCCACCACACCACTGCCCCATAAGTGAGGACAGGTATGATGGTCCGCGTATAGAGTCAGTGGGCCATTTTGGGGGAAAGACCCCATGTTTTCCCACAGGCTCTAGTAACACCGCAGAGAGACTTTTTTGCCTTCTGTGTAACATGCTCCAGATGCGCTTTCCAGGTGAGTCTGGAGTCCAAAATGATCCCCAGGTATTTCACCTGCCCAGACACATCTAGAGTTCTTCCAAAGAAGTTCAATGTGGTAAACCACTCCACGTTCCTTCTTCTGATAAATGGAACCAAGGTGGTCTTGGAGGGGTTGACCATCAGATCCACCCTCTGCACCGCCCCTCCACCACTCGCAGGGCCTCCTGTATAAGTTCACTTATAACAGACTCGAGTCTGCCCCTGACCACGACCACCACATCATCCGCGTAGCCAAAGACAGAACACCCCCTGCGATCGAGCTCCACCAGTAGCTCGTCTACCACCATGCAACACAGAAGAGGAGACAAGACCCCTCCCTGGGGGCATCCCCTTGTAGCCGTGGTTTCAAGCGTCTCCTCGTAGAGGTTAGCTATGATTCTTCTAGTTTTCAGCACGCTGCCAATCCACCTTGTGATGGTCCGATTTACCCCGTGCCTTTCCAAAGCTAGTTTGATTGAGCTGTAGGTCGTGTTGCTGAAGGCACCCTCTATGTCCAGAAACACACCCACAGCTACTTCCCTGCCATAAACCGCCGCCTCCAATTCTCCTACAAGAGAGTGGAGGGCCGTCTCGCAGGATTTACCCCTCTGATAGGCATGCTGATTAGAATGCAGGGGCCGCGATAAGAGCACCGTCCCCCTGAAATGCAGGTCTACCAGTTTCTCCAGCACTTTCATCATAAACGAGGAAAGGCTGATTGGTCTAAAATCTTTGGCCTGGGTATGAGTCCTCTTCCCACGCTTCGGAATAAAGACAACTCTTACAGGCCTCCATGCCAACGGGACATGGTTGAGGGCCAAACTTGCCCTCATTACCCTGCAAAGAATAGGAGTAAGAATTTCACATCCCTGCTGTAATAATGCAGGGAGGATGTCGTCAGGACCCGGCGACTTGTAGGGCTTGAACTGATTTATTGCCCACCTAAGCTTGTTGTGTGTGACGCAAAGTTTGGCCACGGTTCAATCTTCCCTGGATCCAGGCCGATTCCCTGGACCCATTAAAGACTCATCCCGCGGCACCGCCGTCGTCACACTTGAGCCAGGAAAGTGCACCTGCAACAGGTGCTCCAAAGTATCCTTTCCTGCCTCAGTAAAGTCGCCGTCCGGTTTCCTGATTGTTCCCAGCGGATTTGCCGGTACCCGTGACAATATCCTGTAGAGTCTGGCACCTTCGGAGGTCGTTTCTACCTCCTCGCACAGCCTTCTCCACGAGTTCCTTTTAGCTTTCCTGATCGCTAAATTGTAAGAGGTTAGAGCCTCACGGTACTCCTCCCATGTTCCCTTCCTCTTTGCCGCATTAAACAGTCTTCTCACTCTCGTGCGGAGGCCCGCCAGCTGGTCATTCCACCAACTGACCCCTCTGGTGGATGTTCTCACCACTTCCGCACAGTTATCCCTGAAAGCATCCAGGATTACTCGCTGCAGTTGATCCGCAGCATCCTCGATGTCATTCTGGGTCCTAAAAGAGCGTTTGACTGTAATGATGTTCTGGCTGAGATCCTGCCTATATGACTCCCAGTCCGTTCGCCTGGGATTCCTGAAGGTCAGCGTTTGCCTGCAGTTAGCCAGGATGTCAAACCTAATATACATGTGATCCGAAAGTGAGGGTTCTTTCGACACATGCCAGTCTCTCACCAGGGTCGATATGAAGTTAGTCCCTAAGGTCAGATCAATCACCTCTCTACGATTGACGTTGTAGAAAGTTGGTGTTTCTCCTTCATTCATTATGCACAAGTTATTAGACAAGATGAATTCAAGGAGTGACTTGCCTCTTTTATTGGTGTCCGTGCTTCCCCACACAATATTGTGTGAGTTAGCATCGCAGCCAATAATGAGATGAAGGCCTTTTTCCCTACAACAGGTGACCAGCTTCCGCATCTCCTCAGACGGCGGCGGCACTGTTGAGTCGTACGGCAGATACGTAGAGGCCAGCACAATTTCCCTGGTCTCCTCTGCCGCACGTAGCTTTATCCTCACTGCAGTCTGATCCCTAGAACAAAAGTCCAGCAGCAGCAACGAGGTAATGTCTCCCCTGACATAGATACAAGTCCTGGGATTTTCCAGGCTACGATCATAAATTATCTTACCTGTTGCTTCTCCTAGTCCTGCCACTCTCCCCCGGACCAGCCAGGGCTCTTGGATAAGGGCTAAGGAGATGTTCTCTCTGTTGAGATATCTGGACAGGGCCGACGATGCCCCCCTACTGTGATGGAGGTTTACTTGAAGTATCCTCCATCGGTGCGTGGGTCCTTCGCATTCCTGTCCATCGTGCTGGGCTTGGTTACCACCCGGGACCTGACGAGGTCCATCCCGAGGAGAACCCCGAGACCAGATCTCCTCAGTCTCTCCAGGGTCTAGTAAAGAGCTGAGCGAGCCTTTATTCTCACTCCCTTTTTCTACTTTCTTAGTGGTTCTTCTCATATCGATCCCACGAGTAGTGAGGAACTAAGAGGTCGCCTGTGGCAGAGCCCCATACCACAGAAAGGCTACATTACAATGGGGTGTCGCCCGGTTCCCCAAGGTGACCGCTACCGCACATATGTTTAAACACCCTGTACGCATCCAGCCTCGACGCGCATCACTTCTTAGCTTGGGTGGGGATACCTATAAAGGACATGACAGGATACAAGGATAGGAGGAGGAAAATGGGAGACCGGAGGGGGTTTATTCCGGTCCGTCATGTCCCCGTTCGCCACCTCCCAAGGGAGGTGCCCGGACCACACCACGAGTAGGTGGGATTGACTTGGGGAGTTAAAGCGATCAGAGACGCACAAGGCACTCTGATCTATCCCCCTTGTGGTCCTAATAAGCATTAACTGACCTTTATTAGTATATATTTACTGTCCTGTTCTCCGGGAGTATCTTTTTTCGTGATAGCTTGCTTCCTATTGCACTCAATGACCGATTTCGGAGCTTCGACCATTTTCGAGATGTCTTCTACAAAAAGAATGCTGTCATAGACTTGGCAGGGCAAGATCAGTTACACATAACGTTAAACTCACTTTACCTAGTGATTTTGCTCTGTGCAAGTTTGTGACATCCTACAGTTTATCAAGATCTCCTGTAAAAGGTAAACGCTGGCTCGAATAGGTGATCGCGACCACAAAATGGAGTAGGTGACATGGGAAAAAATCACTGAACTATCAAAAACCTCAGTTTTACAGAAATAGCATATAAGCGGAGAGCTGGGCATCCGGAACCTCTCCCAAAATTTTTCTTAAAAAAAATGTTTAGTGATTAAAACAGTAGTGTTACAATTCCGGTTGACCGAATTTGATCGACACTCCATTGCATTTTGCTTACTTCTTTAACAACGGTCAAACGTAACTATTGTTTATATTTATGAATTGTTTATAAATGGAAAATTTTATAAAAATTATTTAATTAATTATCATAAAACGATATCTGCCATGATAGTGCATCATGCGTAGAATACGTTTTTCGTTTGTTTTGTTGTTGTGTATATTTAAAAATTGATTGGTGAAGGTAGAAATGGTAATAAAGACACCTAAATTATTAAGGACATATTTTTAAATTTTTTATTCCCTTCTTTTACTAAATTAAAAAAAATCTGTTTTGGGTTTAACGGACGTCGCATTAGAATGGCTGACGACGACGACCACGTGCGAGCTGAGGCACGTGATTCCCAGGGGGTGAAACCTATAAGGGTTTATCATAGAAAACTGATGAAGCAGTAAAGATAAACACTAGTGAAGAAAAGGGATGATTAATTAGAGAAAAGGGGGCGGCTGTGGAGGGGAAACCAACGTCCGGAGACGCGAGAGAAGGCGCGAACGCGCCAGAGAATTGGCGGAAGAGAATTTAAAAAGGGGGAGAAACAAGATGTCTGGCCGGACGACGCGGAAGTTTCCCCTACAGGCATAACCGGGCAAGACGACGCAACAAAGTTATTTTGTATTAACATGTGGAAATAGGGTAGCTGGACAAATATATACTAAAGTTACTTGCATAAAATATCACTGAACTGTTCGTTTAAGTGTGGCACCCAGTGTTTTCTAGGTATTCCATGAATTTTTCAAATAGAATTGCAGATGTCGGGTATCCCATTCCTAAACTATCTGTAGCTAGGTAAGTTACTGAATCTAAAGTAGTTTTGTTTAACTGTAGTTTCGGTTATGGTTGTTAGTTGATCTATGTATTGTGTGTTTTGTTCTTTTAATTTCTGTTTTATAGTTTAATGGATAGCGATGGATGTGTATAAATTAGTGATGTCAAGGGAAATCAGGCGCGAAGAGGGTGTGATTGTAACTTTCATTAGGTCAATTAAGGGTTGATATTCTTTACAGTAAAGGTGTTGTCTAGGTTCATTATTATTGTTAATATTATTATTATTTATTTATAGTATATGTTAAAACATATACTTATTGAATTGCTAATTAAATTTTAAATCCGTGAGATGAAATTTAAAAAAACAAACATCTGTTTATCATTTTGTAACCAGTATGGATAAATTATAGTTTTAGTAAAAGGACTACTTAATTTTCCACTTTTAAAAATTAAAAAAAAATATTGGTTGCATATCTTACTACAGGTTGAAAGCCTACAGATAAGGTAGGAAGTGATGTAAAACAAAGTAATTATAAATAATATGCCATCAAATTGGTTTCTTAAATATTTAAATTGTTGAATATGTGGATGGGTTCGCAATGCTGGATAACATCTGATATTTTATCCGTTGTAGCATGCATATTTCTTTTATTTTTGACCGATTTCGAATTTAATTCGTCATCTGAGTAAATTTATCAACTTCCTGTAGAGAGTTTACTTCAATGTAATGTTTCTGTTGCACACTGCAGGTGTTGACTTGTTGCTTATATGTGCGGGAGGTTGTAAAGTTACGTTACTATGTTTGTGTGTTTAATGACAAAATGGAATTATTATAAATTACAATTAAAGATTAAAAAATGGTTATAATAAATAGCATGTTTTGAAGATACTTTATAATTTAATTTTAATAGTGTTGTTAATACTTTCTTTAAATTGCTATTTTAATTTCCTATACGATACTATCATCTATATAATATTAATGAAATTAAATGTTGCCAAAATTCCAAGCTTGAAAAAATAGATTGACAGGAAGTTTTATTATGTTTAGATTCTCCCATTCATTTAAAACAGAAGACAACTAAGACAGTGAGAATTTAAAAGTTTGAAAAAATTAGTCAAATATAATTGTAATTTTTTTCTTTTTATTTTATTCAAGGCACGTCAACATCTGTGGTCATTTAGCGCCCGGAGCCTTGTCAGTGCACTGCCGGCCTTCGGACAATGTTGTCTCGTTCAGACAACACTGTCCATCACCATTCACTGTGTTGTAGAGGCTCCTAGGAAGAAAAAATCTAAGGGTAGCCTGTGAGTTCACTACACTAACCACTTAGCTATTCCCTTCCCTTCTATGAGAATTGCAGTAAGAGAAAGTCGTGTGAATGTTTCACTCCAGATATTTTTTAAAAATAAAACCAAAAATTATTGATTTTTTGCATTTTAAATTAACTGTGATTCAAACGTCATATTTGCTCACAGACATGATAAAACACTGAGCCTACTTAACACCACTATTAGAATTTAATTGTAAGTATTCTTCAAAGCATGCTATTTATTATACACCATTTTCCGTCTAATTATAATTTATAATAGTTCCATTTTGTCATTAAACTCACAAGTAGTTATAAAAGGAGGTTTCTGGCCCAGCAAATATGGCGGCCTAAAGGTAAGGGGCGAGGAAGGTGAGGGTGAGTGGCGACCGAGGGTGTAGGGAATGTGTGGCGGCTGGGGATGTGGGGATGCGTCAATTCTACTGTGTCTATATAATTAACATTCAAATGCAAACATTGTTGCATTCAATTATTCCTTGTATTCAAATACATACAATTAATAATTTAAATACAATGAAATTGTCATTCAGTTCGATAAAATATTAACAAGGCTATAAACTAACAAGAATATAGCATTCTCTACTGCATCTATTAAATCACCAATTAACATATAAAGACCTGATCAAATAGTACAAACATGATATTTGCAATTATGAGCCTGTATGGTAAGAGTGGATTCCGCATTGCTTTTACTTAATGTTCATCTTTATAATGTGACCTATAAAAGTGCGAATATGCAGGATATATAAAGCAGACTTCTTCAAGTTCGGTTCTTGAAGACTTAGCGGAGGAATTCTACATTCAACAGTGAATAACCTTCATCTGGCAACCAGCCATCAAAATGAAATCCATTCTATAATTGAAAAGTTGAGAGAAGCTGATGTCATTTATTAAACAACAGTTCAACATGCCGGTTGATAAGTTTGGTCACCATGAATATTCAATGTTTAAAGAAAAACTTAACCAGTTGTTAGATGAAGAAGAGAATGTAGTGAATGTAATAATAAAAGGGGTGTTTAATGTTAGCTGGCCCAAAGCCAGTAAGGTCGCAGTCAATAAATTCTATGCTGATAGTTTAGCAAATATAGCAAACTGGAGGACAAAACATATTAACGTTGGTAATATACGTCTAATTAATGTGCGTGATCCTCAAGAACGGCATGATTGTGTGACAAGAGGTTATATGGAAAACACCGCTTTAACCATTCCGAAGACAGAAGAAGGTGTCTCCATCACAAATATATACAATGCTGTTGGGAGAAGAATCTCAAACGTGGGAGATTCTACAACTGATACGGATTTCGTAACTTTAGGGTACCTCAAACAATTCGTACAAAATGTCCGCCAAGGATGGAGTAGTCAATGAACTTCACAGCACGAGTCCATTACCCTAGAAACGTGTATTCTGAAGAATATCGTCGATTTATGGCAGTTAGATATGCTTCCTTATGCTCGCCCAAATAATGGTTACAAATATATACTAACAGTGATTGATTGTTTCTCAAAGTATGCCTGGGTTGAACCTGAGAAATCTAAAGGTGCTCAAGATGTTAGTCAAGCTATGAAAAACATTCTAAATTTGAGTGGAAGAGTAACTAACAATATCCAGACTGATAACGGTAAGGAATTCTACAATGTTCACTTCAAAAATCTAAAGAAGTATAACATCAACCATTACAGTACCTATAGCCAGATTAAAAGCTCCATTGCTGAACGCTTTAGCAGAACATTTAAATCGATGATTTATCGTTTGTTTAATCTACAAGGAAACTACAATTACATAAAACATTTACCTGATTTGATAAATACTGTGTTACAATGAAGGATTGTTCAATTAGAGGTCTGAATTAATCTCTACCTTGTCCCCATCCTATTTTATTTTGACAGGAACTATTTTCAATCAGTTTGAGTGCTAATGGAATTTTGGAATAATTTATTTAGCTGGGATGTAATTCGATAATACAATACCAACATGAGAACAATCACATGTATCTCGTCCACACTCCTGGTTAGGATTGGACCATTCACAGTTGACATAATGACCATTAGCTGCTAAAACAACATTATCCTCACTATACTTCTTCAACTGTAAGGCTTAGCTACATCTAAATCATTCAGAGCGTCGGGGAAACAAGAAATAAATTTTTTGTAATAATCACTAGAGATATTCTCTCCCATCTATCTGCTATTGTACTGAAATGATTAATAAGTACGTAAAACAATTTATATATATCTTGAAACTGAGAGAGAGAGAGAAAGCGATTGAAAAGGAATACAGCTACCCCTCCCCTGTAAAAAATACCTAACAGACTATAATGAAACTCTCCAGCCCCCCGAAAAATCCCCCTCCAGCCCCCTCACACCCTCCGGCCACCACTCACCCTAACCTTCCTCGCCCCTTACCTTTTGGCCAGAAACCCCCTTTTATAACTACTCACACATAGTAACATAACCTTATAACCTTCCACAATCAACAAGCCAACAAGTGTAGTGTGTAATAGAAACATAACGTTGAAGTAAACTCTCTACACGAACTTGATAAATTTACTCTGGCGATAGATGAAAATTCGAAACCTCAGGATTAAGAGAAATAAGCATGCTACGACGGACAAAATACCAAATTATTTAAGTTAGTAGTTCTTAGTTGGCGTAAAGAGTAATAATAGGAAACAATTGTTATCAATATGGTAGTTTTTAGGCATAAAAATGTCTAAAAAAAATGAATAAGATGCACAGAAAAATAAAAAATATAATTTCTTTAACTTTCGATTTGAAAAACAAAAAAACATTTTGTTTTTAATATGTTGTGCACTAACTACAATAATGCTACTTTTACTGCTGAATTATGCAACCGCTGAAACCAATCTTCTCACTTTGCTCATTATTGTTTTATTGATTAATAACAACAATTCCAGCTACTGTTGGATTAACAACTTATTAACTTATGACGCTGCTGGAAACATTACCTTCCTTCATATTATCCATCTCTGGCGTTCTCACAATTCGTTTGCTGTTTACTAAATCTACTATTTATACTAGTGACTCACACAGAACTCGGGTATTCCATCTCTGGGTACAAATACAGTCAGAATTATTTGCTTTGCACATTTCATTGCTTGAATTGGATCCCATAAATAAAAGCTATTAATGAAGTTGCCTTTAAATAGTTTTCATATATCCAATTTAAGGAGTTATGAACACAAAAATATTGTCTGACATTGTATCTAATTTTTTTTAGTTCTGAACGGTTTCGGATTTTACACCATCTTCAGTATGTGGTACATGAGAATTGTGCAGAGAAGTGACTTCCACATTGTAAATATTTTTTAATACAAACTTTGGCTAAAGTTTACTTATGATCGAGCGTTATGACAGTAAGCGCGCGAAAATAGTACAGTGATCCACTTGTTTTCGAGTTTGACCAGCCAAGGGTTTTTTGTCCATGGGGGTATGTTGAAGAGATTGCTGAAGGTCCGTAAAATATTTATAAGTAGTTCTCGTTACGTGCATTACTATACACTACATGAGGGGTCACCATAAATACATTTTTACAAACTTTAACTATAAATGAAAACTTCATTAATTAGAGTGTGATGAAATTCTGAAATCTATGGAAGAGCCAGGCATTCCAGATGCCAAGTGGTGATATAAAAAAGTTTGCAGTGAAAGGTTTTAGCATGTGCAATACTCCTGAGGTGGAATATAAGTAATCTAAATTCCCCCCAGTGTTGCAGGTGCAATAACTTCAACAACCAACAGGGAAACCGTAGAAAACCTCAGAACGTACGTAATCTCAGAAGTAAAATAAACATTTTATATTTAATAGTCGACAACATTCTCAGCGTCGAACACTGACACACCCAACACCATAACAAATCTTTTGTGACGTCATAACCCACCTCCTAAAAAATTTCAACATCTAATCACCTCATCATTAATAAATAAGCAAATGTAAACAGATTTTTAAGTTATCTTTTTATTGCAGAAGCCGACCCCCAAGATGGCAGATCACTAAATTCACTAACCTTCCCACTCCCACTCTTCTACCACAGTCTCTACAAACTCCAGAACATCGATAATCTCATTTACGATTATTTATCGCCTTGTTACACCTACTGCAACTAGTAAAATAATTTAGCATTCTTTTTTTGCAACAGTTTCCACACCACCTTGAGGTATGTTGCTCGGCGCGTGTCGCTTTTTTATTAGGTGAGCAATCACCAGGATAAATGAGCTGCTAGTCAATAATTATAAATATTCAATATATATAAATTACGGATTAAAATTTGAATGTTTTAAAATTTTTATTTGGAATGTTCCAAGGAGGGTGTAGTGTTTTAATAAAGTTTTTTTTTTTGATTTTCAGTTTTTTACATTAGTGTTAGATTTTAAATAAAGGGATTATAGTTTAAAATTAATGTGCATTTCAGATCATTTTACGAAATTTGGATACCGACTTGAAACACACATAATTAAACAGACAGTAACTAATTGACATTGTATATATCAACTATTCAACCAAGTCCTGCTTATTTCTCTAAAAAAAATGTAAATAATGTTCAGTGAATACAAATACTTTACTGCTCATATATTTACAAATTAATATGAAGACATTTATTTTGTAATAAAAAATGTCAGTGCGTAAAGGACAGGTGCCAATTCCATTAAAAGATTTGGGGGAGAAAAGCGGTAAAAATGACAAAAGCGAAAATAAAGAAATTCAGATTGAAAGATCAGATACAAAACCATTTAGCAAACGCTTGGCCCAAACCAAAAACTCGTCCAATAATATATTAAGTAAGAAAGAAATGTATTACGGCAAATCTCTCAGTTTATCAAAACCTAACCTACGTGGAATACTTCATAAACAAAAAAGACTATTTCAAAAATATAAATTACTAAAGTTGGGTAAAATAAATCACGAAATAGAAATCGAAAGCGAAACAAAAGAGAGGAAAACGATGAACCAGAACCTAAAGTTAAGCCAAACATCTTTGGATTCAAGTGATGAAGATGAAAGAGATCAAAAAATCACAGCGAGGAAAGTTTCGACAGATAAAAAGGGAAAGTTGAAAACCCAAGGTGATCTAATGGCACAAACTGATGATAAAATAGAAGGATCGATTAAAGAAAAAGGATTACCTGATATTTTGTCAAGTGATTATCAAATGTATAAAATGAGCAGTTACAGTAAAATTCTCAAACCCCAGGCTCTAAAATATACAGGAACAGATGAAACAGATACAATAAAGACAGGAAAGAGAATTAGACGGCCAAGGTCACTGGAGTCAACGTCAACGGATATGTTTTCAACTTTATTGAACACTTTGTTTCAAAGAAAGAAATCAGTGTTTGTGAGCAGACCCTCGAAAAAGAATTCAATAATGGAAGACAGACAGAAATTAGAAAATTTGAGAAAGTTGTTGCTTAGGTCATCCGAAGATGTGAAAAGTAAATTTCCAGAACGTAAATTAAGCGCGGACCAGAAAATAAAAGGAAAACCAGAAGCAAGTGCCAAATCCAAAAAGGTAAAAAAGGTTAAGTTCACCGGTTTTCTAAAATGTCTGTTTGACGGGTACCAAAAAAGAAAATTAAAACGAAAAAAGGAAAGGAAACAACAAACCCTCGAAGTGAAGAGATTTAAAAAAAAAGAAAGAAAGTATATTTTAAAACAGTTACAACTACTTACTAAATCGAAAAAAGGCGTTGAAAGTAAAACATTGTCTACAAAAAATAAAGATATTGACAGCTCCATGAAAAAACGCAAAAGGAAAAAAGATAAATTAATGAAAATGGAATGGTGGATGTGGATGATAAGGAAAGCTGAAGATGTACTGAGAAAACAAAATGTGAATGTGGAAGAAGTGGAAAAGAAAGAAACAGACAATCAAATGAGAACGATAAAAAGGATAAAAGAGAAAGAAAAAAAGGATGTAGACAAAACGAAAGAAAATAAGATCCCGTTGGATTCGGATAAAAAGAAAGAGTATATTAAGAAAGTTCATTTTATGAAGGTGGTAGAAACGGAAGCAGATGAGGAACAACGCAAGAAGATTCATCTGGAAAAGTTTGAAATGGATTTGCAGAAAAAATTGGACAATATAGAACTTATGGGTGAGATCAAATACTTAAAGTCAATGAAGAAAAAATGGAAGAGAGATACAACAAACAGGGAGGAATTAATAAATAAACTGAAGTTTATAAAGATTATGGAGAAAAAATGGTTGGGTAGCAAAATCGACTTGCTTAAAAAGGAAAAGAGTAAGAAAAAAGAACCATGTAAACACGGGGATTGGATGGAATTGGAAAAAAAGAGGAAGAAGAAGAGAAGTAAAAAGAAGAAGGATGTAGTAGTTGATGGAGAACAGGGGGCAGTTGAGAAAAAGGAAACTCGCAGTCCTAAATACGTATGTAAGCAAGCACACCTGGAGAAAATAGAGAATAATGTGAATTACTGGAACGATCTGAATGAAGAGAAGGCTAATCTGAAAGAAAGTTCGTTTAGAAACAAGGAAATAATATCGTTCATTAAGTTCCTGCACAGACAGCAGCGGGTTCAGAGAGAGAAAAAGCCTTCCATTGCTTCGATCTCTATTAATCTGTCGTATCTTCAGTTTAAGGTGAGTACCTTTCTTCATGCATGCCCTTTTTACTTCCTGCTATCGCTGTAAGAGAAGGTACTGCGATCCAGTCAGATATAGCAAATTGAGCATTTACCGAAAATACATATTTTCAACTTCTCTGAGAACGAAAATTGTTTTTAGAATGTGATCTGGTATGTGAAAAGCACACCTGCAACGAATCATACAGAAATCAAACTTATTATACCGTTTAGGTACCTATAGCCCTCCAGTACCAACGATTCCATTAAGCTTCGTCAACCGAAAATGCGTTTTTAATTAATGTTCTTATTCAGTTTTTTGTGATTTTCTCGACAATGGCTCCACTGATTTAAGCTTTGCTCACGCTGATTTTAAGTACTCACAAAAGACTAGCACTTTAATTTGAAACATTTTTGCTGGTAAAGTTATTTATGTAGGGATTTGGGTCAATTTTTCCTCTAAAGCACAGCTTAAGGTATGTATAGTTCTTCCATCTATATTATCTTAATGTATGTATATCGCTACACTTTGAGGTATGAAGAGAATCGGATAACCGTAGGTGCAACTTTGTATTGTAGGTTTTTCGGAATTTTCTTGAACATAGCTCCCACGATTTTCTTCAAACTCATTTGTAAGTGAGGAACTACGAATTTGTAGAAAAAAATCTTCAGTTTCAGTCGAACAAGTTGTCCTAAAAAATTGATTGGGGGAGGGGGGATTGTGCAGTAAGGGAAATAGGCTTAATGTGAAACTGCCATTATAAGTTTGAGTGGGGCTGACAAAAGCCATACATGTGTCACATTCGGGTAAAGCCGTTTACTCTAAAAACCGAGAAATGTATTTTGTATACCTATATTGGCATGTTATGTTCAGGCCAACTAAATGCTTTGCAAAATTCCAAGTTGAAAGGTAGTATGCTAATAACTTCAATAACTGCAGAGAAAGAAAGTTGTCACATTAGACTTTTTTACTTTTTTTGTTATATATTCATTTTTAATTAACCAATCGAGCTCGTTTGTATTTATTTTCTTTTACACTTTTTGAATTTCTTAAGTTTGCAAACTTAATGTTATTGTTTCCTCCCTGATGGTCCTATCCTCCGCCCAACCCCTCGGTAGCTTTAATGCATTTCACAAAACCGCGGCCAAAATCGTGACCGTTAACTGAACAAAAAATATTTCCTTTTTTATAGATATAGAACAGATTTATACAGACAAATTCCTAACGGGGCCGTCCTTTCGGACTCACACACTTCAACACATGTATTTCCGGTAAAAACTCAACTCAGAAAATTTGACACGATCGCAATAATTTCTCCTAAAGCCGTGAGGAGGAGGTGAAAATATTCATTCCTAATTTCTTCAGATATAAGCGGTGCCTTCAATTTCAAATTACTTTTGTCCAATTTTTCTTGTTTAATTTTTTCAGAGAGAGCAATGCACTCAAATAGCGCGGAAGGAACTTAAAAATATAGTTGGAGCTTCAGAAGAAGAAGTTACTTTATTAAATCACAAACTGAAGCAAGTCAAAGCTCTCGTCAGAGAGAAAAATTGGGATCCAAAATATTTACCGGTTCTTGTAGTTTTAACGAAAAAAGTTGATGATGTTAACAAGAATAAAGGAAGAATTAAGGTAATATTTATTTAGTATATATATTTATTAAGGTATATTTATTTAATAGTTTATTAAGTACCAATAGAGAGCAAAGAGTTGTGGTGATCTGAAATTTCAATATTCTTTTTATTCTTTTCTCGCCCCGTTGATGATTTCAAAGTTGATTGTTTTGTGTACTTTCTATTTTGGGATGTCAGATTGATGTTATCATCATAAAACTTGTTACGGTCTTTAGCAAACCCAGATGTTTCTAAAGCCTTCCGCAACCTAGGAACTTTTATTAAAGGCGATTAAACAGTTTAATCACTAAAATATTTCTCTTCAACTCTCTAATAAACCCAAACTGTCAATTAAATAGGTAGGTGTGCTTCTATAGTTAGTGCAATATGGATTTCGTAGAAGTTGCAATATTTGTGACCTCGTTCTTGTTGACATACTCCAAGCATGCTGCATCCTTCACGTTTGCAATGGAAAACTTGATGGAGTTCGTATCGGGGGCATTCTCTACGAATGTTCTTTGAAAAATATGGCTACTGAAGGAACAAAGGGTATCTTCCAAGATGTTGCACTGAGAGATTATTCATTTTGCCTTATACGTGAGTCCTATTTCATATTTAATTTGATGTACACAGGGTACACAGCAACATCCAGTGCATCATAAAAAATGTGGTCAAATTGTTATAATAGCAAAAGCTATTTGATAATAAAAATAACCATCTTATATAACCAAAAATAAAAACCATCTTTTTCATCCCTCTCTTTAGTTCCAAATTTATTCCAGCTTTTAACAAATTGTTCGCACAATTCTATCCAGGAATTCTATTTATAATTCTTAATTTACCGGAAGATTCTTTCACTTTTGTATTAAAAATACCGGACAATTCCTAAACCACGCTAACATATTTTTTAAATATCCAGCGGCATTTTTCTTGAGAGGACTTCTGCGCACAAAGAATCAGGCGAAGCCGTAAGTATCTGAACAATCGTCAGTGCGCACCGACAGGATTTTACATTCATAGTCTATTATCACCAGTTTCATCACTTAAGGAATAGAACGTTCGTAATTTTCAATTGCCTTAATTGAAAATAAACTTTTTTTTTAAGATCGTAGATTCTCCTGTGGAGAATTCCAGAATCATATTTTGGGGGTAATTATTCTGAGCGCCGAAATAGCGAAACTGTTAAAGATTTGGTGACCAGGAAGAACTGGGTCGATCCCCGGTTTAGGCCTTAAATTTATAAATATTTAATTATGACCAGAATCTTTCAGAGAAAATCTGAGGCTCGGACTAACTAATATTTTTGAGGTCCTCAAATTTAAAGTTAATAATTGACTGTGTAAATCAGATTGTCTTAAGGGAAAAAAATTATGATAATTGATGAAATTTGGTATAATAATCATGTAGTAAAGAATTTTTTTTTTTATATTCTAGCATATTGAGTTATAAATTATTGAGGTCCAGCCGACCTTTTTACCTTCCCCTGATAGGGCTTGAACATGACCAAGCTATTTGATAAATCCAATCAACTCATACGACTTTCTCTTAGTGCAATGTTCACAATTCTATTTGATAAAGTTTCTTAAAATTAGGAATTTTTACTAAACAAATGTTTACTTTCTATTTTTTTTTTTTTTAAGATGTGTCAATCTCTGTTATCAGTAGCGCTCTGAGTTCTCTCAGTGCATTGTTCACTGCTTAAGGACAACACGTCCATCATCGGACAGTAAGTCTTCTAGGGCGGGAAGATCTAAGGGCAGCACGCTTGAACCCGGCAGTTCCGCGTACAAGTTCATTGCGCTATCACTGACCAATGCTGTCCCTTTTGGTTTCCCTTATTTTTGTAACCAGACTTCTCACCATCTTGTCAAAAATGGTTTACTAAAAGGAAGGTTTTAATATGATTACAGGTAGAAATAATTGAATATTATTTAGACGGTATAAATCACATGATGAAGGTGATAAACACCATAACTAGACAGCTGTTTTTAACCAAAATTCAAGACCAAATTTTCTATAACAAGACTCGTAAGATAATAAATAAAACAAAGATCTTTTTAATTAACCAAATTCAGATATTTAATTATTTGAAAAGTGTATTAATGAATATGGACTGGAGTACATACTACTATACTAAAATTAGAATTTTAAAAAAATTAGATTGTTTCATTAGAAAAATTAAAAGTAGAAAATATAAAATTGATGAGAGACTACTATCTGGAAAACAGCGGCTCCAACAGAGATTGAAACTGTGTGGAAGCTCTCTTACTGCACAAAGTGAACAAAGCGACTGGTAAGTGAAATTTGATTAAATGTGAGATGTAGAGAGAGCCACACGATTTTCTCATATTTGGGGAAATCTACATTTCACTTGCTGGTTGTTAGGACCTCACATAGTAACACTGTACTCCACCAGCCAGCGCTTCTTTCAAACCCTTTCTGTTCCCGAAAACATGATTTTTCCGGAAAATATTTGATTATAACTGAGAAGAATATATGAATGCACTTAACATTCCAAATTTAATGAAAATCGTTGGAGCCGTACTGGGCACACTTGTATTCCCGTCACAAACTTGCTAGAGCAAATAGCACAGTCTTAATGTCACATAACTGGTAGAACTGTACATTGTACTGAAATACCATTTTAGCGGAAAGTTTAACACTTGCACTACTCACAGGCTGAAATACATTTTTATTTAAAAAAAAGTTTAATTAGTAAGCAACGTTAAAAGAACATCATTAGAACCGATTTCAATAAAATCGCGAAAATATGAAAAAAAAGACCAAATTTCCACTTTTTCTGGAGATATTTTCTTCACACACATAAGCTGTAGCTGCCAATATAGGAATAAATAATTAATTAATTTATTGATAACTAACCACTGATTTGATGTCCTTGTATTGATTACAGTTCCTCATCAACATACTGAGTTCCTTTACTATATTACCATCTTTGGAAGGAATTAGATTTGTATTTAGAATGTATTCATTAATAAACTGCAGTATTTTGGGTGCAATTTTTTTTGGAAATTATATTACAGAAATCATAGTACATATAATATAGTAATTCAAATATTAATGTATTCCAAAGTTGTTCGATCTGACAGGTCCATGTCCAGAGGAAAAGATTATAATTATTTTATCATATTAAAGCTTACATTTTTTGTAAGATGAATTACATCATTTTTTAATGTGTGCACAATAAATTCTTAGTATAGAAAACAAACTATTAAGATAACAAAATAAATATTTCGTTTAAAATGGTTATTATAATTTCATTGGCTAAAAATATTCTTGTGAATCACTACCTCTCTCTGCAGCCGCACGCAAAACATGCAGCCGCAGGTTAATGTTAGTCTCCACAACCTAGTTAAAATCAATTTTTTCGAAAAAGATTTAAATAAACTGACAGCTACATATCTTTATAGAAATATTCCAAATTAAAGGATATAACCATTTTTGAGAAAATTCCTAGAAAGTGAGGCATTTTTGTGTAATAATATATAACTTTAATATTAACGTTTATTGAACAAAAATATTTTTACATACGTTTATATACAATAATTTAACAATGATTACTGCTTTGGATTTATCTGTCAGCAGAGTTTCAAATGTGAGCTTACATGTTAAGAATCCCTTAGTAGTTTTTTTTATACTTTATAATAATATATAAATATAGTAATCAAAATAATGAAAAACAAGAAAAGTAATTATTAAAGAAAAAATCAGATTTTTTAATTAATGTAAATTATAATTAATATATGTATTGTAGGCTGTGTGTTATCTTCTTTAAGACAAATTTTGTATTTTTTCCAATAAAAAACTACTGAACCAATTTACAGCCTTTTTATTCTTTATTATTCAAATGTTAATATTTAACATTATTGTCATTAACTTGACGTACGTTTCGGCTTTTCTTTAATAGCCATTATCAAAAGTTATAATATATAATGAATGAATAATACATCATCTGTAAAAGAAGTTAATATAGTAATTAAGATTAAATATATCTGATTATAATGATACAAAATATTTTTTGATACATTTGTCCACAAACTTGTTAGAAACTCACCTTGTTTAACGTTACTGTGTTTATTTAACAAATATGCAATTTCTTAAATTTTGGAAAAAAATTTAAGTTGTGAAAAAATTGTGAAAATATAGACTGCTTTTAACTATTATTATTACATATGCAGTAAAATAAATGCTATAGTTTTTATTATGTGCTATTTTATTTTTTAAAAATTATATATGGTATGCCATGTGGTTTTTATTGGTTAAGACTTAAAAGGGCAGTATATGCTTCATTTTTTTAAATATATATTAAATGTGATAGGCCTGTAAGTGGAGAAATAGAAAAATATTAATTAGTAAGTATTTATTTAATGATGTGAGAGATATTTATGTATTTAATTTTTTTATATAGTATAGTTTACTTACTGTATTTTGAGTACGACCCTGGCTACTCGCTTTTTACTGGGCGACTGAAGAAATTTGCTGTGTTTGGAGGGGGGCGTAGTATGTTTTCTAAATATATTATATGTTTTGATGTTATATAATTTCTTCGTGAAATACTTTTTATTATTTATATTATGTTTATTTTAATTATAAGTAGTTTGACTTTTATTATTCTAATTTTATTATACTAGTTTGAAAGATATAGTAGGTGTTGCTTTTTATTGTGGAGGTTTGTTTGTTATAGGTTATATGAGCAAGTGATTGAAATAGATGGAGGTTATTTTATTTTTTTATATAAATTTTTAATTTGTTTAATAAATCTGTATAGTTTTTTATTTGTGCGTATTCATTCCTATCATGCACCAAGTTGTTTATGTTCAGGAAAATATAGATTGATTCTAAAATTTTACGTTTGCTTGTATTTTTTTCTCTATCCATTATTATTGCTTCATTAAAATTGAAATTGTGTTTAGTAATTTTATTATGTTTTATTAACTCAGTCTCCGAAATGTTTTTATATTTTAAAGATTTCCTGTGTTGTTCAATCCTGGTACCCAGTTTGTTTTTGGTGTGCCCTATGTATTGAAGATCGCATTCTCCACAAAAAATGGAGTATACTACTCCTATATTATTTTCTAATGTTTCCTTGTCTTTATGACTAGGTATGTAGGTTTTTATTTTATTTGTAGTACGGTAAGCTAGGCTTATCTCAGTGAGATTATGTTTTTTGAAAATATTCTAATTTTGTTTGTTATGTGTTCTAAGTATGTTATTGAGAAATAATTTTTTTGTATAGTGCTATTATTAGTTTCGATATTATGTACGTTGGTGTTTCTTTTTTCTTTGATTTGTATGTCTTTCCAAATTCTATTTATGGTTTTTTTTGGGTATGCGTTTTCTAATAAAATGTTGTTAATTTGTTTTTTGGTATCTAGTAAGTACTCTGGGCTTGTAAGTCTGATGGCTCGAAGTATGAGGTTTTTGGCTGAATTTATTAATATATGTTTTCGATGACCTGAAAGATAATTCAAAAAGAGGTTAGATGTAATGTTTTTTTATAAAATTTGGTATATATACATTTACTGTTATGTTTTATAGTTATATCTAAGTAATTTATGGTATTGTTTTTTTCAGTTTCTTGCGTGAATTTGATTTTGGGATGATAGCTGTTTAGTATGTTAAAAAATTTTTTGTTATTTTCTGTATCTATTATTATCAGTAAATCATCTATGTATTTGACTAGTAATATTGGTTTATTTTCTATTTTAGTTAGACTGTTGTTAATAATGTGATTCATGGTGATTCCTGCCACGTATGTGGATAATATATTTCCCATTGGTAATCCGGCTATCTGTCTGTAATACTGCTTTCCGTATGTGAAAAACGCGTTATTGAGCATTAATTTTAAACCTTCTACAAAGATTGTTTTGCTTTTTATTGGTGTTGTTTCTTTTATTGTTTCCCAGTTTGAATTTATTATGTTATAGAAAAGATCAAGTGGTACGCTGGGAAATAATGATATCACATCGTAGCTGGTTATTATGTGTTCTTCGTTAATTTTTATTGTATCTAATCTGTTTTTTAATTGATAAGAATTTGCAATGTCAAATGTATTTTGATTGTTAAAATTTTTTAATGGTGCTTTAAATAATTTTATTGCTAATTTATTGAATATAGATTTGGTGTTATCCACTATGGGTCTGATGGGATGGTTTTCCTTATGTACTTTGAGTAAAGGATACATTTTAGGTATTAGATTATTGGTTTCTATTAGTGTTTTAGATTCTGTTTTTTCTATATATTTGTATTTTACGAGTTTGTTAATGTAATGATTTAGGTTTTTTTCCAAATCCTTATTTGGATTTGCTCTGATCTTTCTGTATGTCTGTTTATCGTTTAGAATATTATCCATTTTGCTCTCTAATTCTGTTTTATTAATGAATGCATATTTTTTTGTTTTATCTGTTTTTATTATGGTGAGGTGTTTGTTGTATTTAAGAAATTTCTTTATTCTGTTTGCATCTTTATTAATTTGTTCATGTAATTTAGTAAGATTTATTTGTATTAGTGTTTTTTTATTTCCCAGATACGCTTGTTTTTTGTCATTCATTATGTATTTATTCATAAAGTTAAGTAATGTGTTTTTTGTTGAACTTCTAATAGCATTTTTATGTCCTTCTGAAGTATGTGTGTTGAGTAAAATATTTTCTGTGTCTGATATTAATTTTATTATTTGTTTGCTTATAGTTTTTTTGTTGTTAGGTTTTATATTGAAATTATCTCCAAGGCTAAGAAAATTTTTTATATTGTTGGGTAGGTATGTGCTGGTTTTGTTTATAACTCTATTATATTGATTCAAATTGTTATAATATTTAAGATAGTTGAAAACATTGTTTTTTAAGTTTGAACTAATTATTGTTGTGTTTTTAGGTATGTTTTTTATTTTATTATTTTTTTGGTATGGATTTTTTTTATTATTTTGGTATGGATTTTTTATTACAGTTTTGTATTGTTTGTTATGCTTTTGCGTAATTAGATAAGTTTTGAGATGTATTAAGTTTGTGGCGTGTAATTTTACTGTTTTGCTAATTTTTGTTGCTGTTTCTGCTGTTATATTGCGAATGCTGCTTAATTGTTGTGAATTTTCTTTATTTAAACTATTTAAATGCCAATAAGTTTGTTCTAGTTCTTTTTTTATTAGGTTAAAGGTTAATAAGTTTGTTCTTTTTTTATTAGGTTTATTGTATATGAAGGCTTAATGCAATGTTGTTGAAAAGTTCTTTATTTTTATTGTGTGCAAGAAATGATTTATTAAAACAGTTTTCTAGATTTATTAGTGGTTTGAGAATATAATTTGGGATGGTGATTGTTCTATAGCATTCTTTTAGTGCGTTTAGTTTTCCTATTGTGTTTATTCTTTTTATGTTATTTTTATAATATATGTTAAAATTTACCTTTAAGGTGGTTCTTATTTGTGGACTTACATTGTTATATACTTTAAAATATTCATTTTTGAAAATTCTCCATCTTCTTTCTTGTTCCTTTATTGGCCTTAGTGGTTCTGCCATGCTTGTATTCCTTGATTTTTTTTATAATTAATATATGTATTATAGGCTGTGTGTTATCTTCTTTAAGACAAATTTTGTGTTTTTTCCAATAAAAAACTACTGAACCAATTTACAGCCTTTTTATTCTTTAATATTCAAATGTTAACATTTTAAATTTCATTGGCTAAAAATATTCTTGTGAATCACTACCTCTCTCTGCAGCCGCACGCAAAACATGCAGCCGCAGGTTAATGTTAGTCTCCACAACCTAGTTAAAATCAATTTTTTCGAAAAAGATTTAAATAAACTGACAGCTACATATCTTTATAGAAATATTCCAAATTAAAGGATATAGTTTTAACCATTTTTGAGAAAATTCCTAGAAAGTGAGGCATTTTTGTGTAATAATATATAACTTTAATATTAACGTTTATTGAACAAAAATATTTTTACATACGTTTATATACAATAATTTAACAATGATTACTGCTTTGGATTTATCTGTCAGCAGAGTTTCAAATGTGAGCTTACATGTTAAGAATCCCTTAGTAGTTTTTTTTATACTTTATAATAATATATAAATATAGTAATCAAAATAATGAAAAACAAGAAAAGTAATTATTAAAGAAAAAATTAGATTTTTTAATTAATGTAAATTATAATTAAACTCTCTAACTAATATGGATCTATAATATAATGCCTCTTTCAAAAATCTGACTAAAGCAGTCCAGAAGATTTAGCAACTCATTTTCCGATAAAGAATATTTATTAAAATATCTATATCTTATGGCTTCAATATACGACAGATGGCGATCAAATGCTTTACATTTTCTATTTCTCTGCAGTTACAGAGAGAACAAAGTTGACATACTTCAGGCCTAAATGGTCTATAATTTAAATTCTCATAATATAAGTTAAGGCTCACACCGAGCCTTCAGTATTAGTTTAGCCTCATTTAATGATCAGGAATCTATATAACTAAAACTATTATAATCTAACAAGGGTTATAATCCATGAGACACCTTTAAGGTGTGACACCTTGCCTTGCCTTTAACTCCGCATTAGACCTTTCTTCTCGGTTTAGGTTAACAATTAGCTCACCTATACTAGATTCCCAAACTGTCACCACTGTATAGTGTCACATCTGCCACTGTATTAATATTATATTGTAACGCAGTCAGTAGTGCCATCTAGGAGAGAAAGCATGTACCTCAAGTTCTCTTAGTAGCCGCTGGGAAGCGCTGGCGACGCGATCTAGTTTTTTTCTGGAAAAATTGAGAACATTCTAGACACTTCTCCACCGGTATAAGTAGTGGGACCAGAGAGCTGAGAGAGTTTTTCTTGTTCGGTCTCCATTGCTCCGCCTGTCTCTTTTCGTTCTGGTTCAGAGCGATGTGCACTTTCAGATCTTAATGAAAATCCCAAACGTGTAGCTAAAGTACCAAGCTGAGTATCAGAGACATTTTCCGTGGGAGCCTGCTTCATTTTGTGGTCATCGACCACATTATTTTTAAAATTAAAATTAACACATTATTTATTAAAAAAAATATATAAAAAAATGTGTGCGTATGTATATGAATGCTGTGTAAAAAGGTGATATGTTGAGTGGAATGCATAATAAAAAACTTAATTATAAAAAAACCATATTTAGGTATACATGCGGTATTAGGATGTGAATGTTGTGTGAAAAAGTGAAATAATGTCTGGAATGCATAATTATAACATCTTAATTATAAAAATCGCTTAATTTAAATGATATTAGTTTAAATCGTTATTTAATTTAATTTAAATTTATTTTATATATTTTATATTTTATTTTGATTAGTTAATTGTAAAGTAAATCTCCCTCCAACAACAGAGTTTAAAAATTAGACCCCCACGTGTTGTTTCCATTGTAAGGAAAATTTGCCCTTTAACAACCCAAACACGTGTTTTCCCACCCAGCTGACCATACCCCTTGACCTAGTTTAAGAGTTTAGTTTTAAATACAGTTAAACCAGTCAGTGTGAAAAACAAAGTTTGCTCTGTACAAGTCTGTGTTGTCACACTGTCTGAAAAAACGCATCCTGAAGATGGGCGAACGCCCGAAACCGGTCGATGACCACAAAATGAAGCAGGCTACCACAGAAAATGTCTCTGATGCTTTCCAGCTCTGCGGAACCAACCACCAAAATACCAAGCTGAGTGGTTGTTGACTGAGTCCGTGATGCTCGCTGATATTCACTGGTGGTTTAGGTACACCAAACAACTGATCTCTAGCTGCATTCGGTTGCAACAAATGAGGTAATGCTGGTGTCATTGGTATCATGAATGGATCTGGTGGACTGCTGCCGAGCCATATGTTGAGTCGGATCTCCGGAATAACCGATGCCGCCTACCCTTTCCAACTATTCCTAGTGGTTCTATTTCTTCCACAGGTTCTTTCTCCATAGCGACTGGTGTTGGTAGCATATCGTCTTCGGCTTCATCGTTCTCATTTTCATCTGGCTGAGTCCATGTTTTAGGTAGTAGCGCTTCCTTTCGTACAGGATTCTGATCAGTACCAGCCCTCAACAGGTAGATCAGAGCGTCAGACACGTATGCTATATGTCTGAGAGAAGATACATCCTGTACTGGTAATGAATCAGCATGTTCGGAGTTGTGACATTTCATCAATGACAAACAGTACATTAGCAATTCCCTTCGGATAGAGTAGTCTTCATTGCCACCATCACGATCACTAGATGGTCTGGAAGAATCAGAATTACTGGTAAAACCAATAATCCTAGTTGAAGGAGCTGAAGAACTACCTCCAGGACGATACGAAGACTGTGTAGTAGATCTTGATGTACTTCCAGAAGTAGTACCACCATACGAGGGACCACCAGTTCCGCTATTACTACCGCTACCTCCGTTACTACTGTTCGAGCTTAAGAAACCTGAACCATGGTAGAGAGGATGATGAGGATGTGCAGGATCTGAAGCTGTCGTAAGAGAAGCCCCAATGTGTAATTGAGATTCGGTTGAATCCGTTACTGTCAAAAGCCAATCCCACTGAAGATGGATCAATGAATACCAATGAATTGCCAGAGGCTACTCTGAAACCACCTAAAAATCTTGAACCGTGTCTCTACTTCTAAAAGCCCATTGCATTGACTGAGGAGCAAGATTACTCGTTTGGCCCTGACCACATTGTCCCGAACGTCTTTCTAACTGTTCATCTCCAAGCATCATTTCTTCGTGATCCAATCCTTCGCCTTCTCCATCATTCTCTTCGTGCTGACTTGAATCACCACTTTCATCTTCTCCGAGCACAGTAGTAGGCAAGGATTAGATGAAACATGCTGTACAGTTTCTTGGTTACTCTGATCAATGTCACTTTCAGTTTCCACATGTAAATCTTCACTTTCACTTTCCGCACCTTCACGTTCAACTTCTCTCTCAGGTCCTTCTCTTTCGACTTCTCTTATTTCTTTCATTTCGTCCTGGCTCCTTTCTATTTTGTCTTTCATTTTGTTCTGGCCCCTTTCTATTATGTCTTTTATTTCTTTCATTTCGTTTATCGTTTCGTCCTGGATCTTCCTTATTTCCCTCGCAGGTGCTATCACTTCCTCCATTTTCCGCGTTTGACTTCTGGTACTTATGGGCATATACTAATTGATACTAAACTGTTACCTGTTTAGAGATTTTATCCCACTTCTGACACCAAATGTAACGTTTTTCCCTCTAAACTATCTATTGCAACCAGTTTTAAGAGGGTTCGTTTAGATAAAATACTCTAAACTTCAATAAGAAAAACAACAATTTATTGTTTTACACAATAAATATAAATAGGACACTTAATAATAATTACTTCACAGTTTAAACCACAAAAGTTCACTTTGTTCACTTTTTATACACTTTTTACAAACTAGTGACTTCGTTTGTAACAAGAAAAACTCTCTCAGCTCTCTGTGGTCCCACTATTTATAACGGTGGAGAAGTGTCTAGAATGTTCTCAATTCTTCCAGAAAGAACTAGAGCGGTCGCCAGCGCACCCCAGCGGCTGCTAAGAGAACTTGAGGTACATGCTTTCTATCCTAGATGGCACCACTGGCTGCGTTACAATATTGATTACATAAATTTTTCCAACTCTGACTCCAGTATAAATTTCTTTTATTACTTCTGTTACAACAATTCGTGGCAATCTGCACGTTCGCAATTTTAAAACATTTGCTACATAATTTAAAAGAAGCTTTAAAGTATACAAGTACATACTGGAAATCTTCAATTCCAAATTTAAAATGTAGTTTGGCGCATTGCTTGGAAGCGCAAATAATTTTTTAAAGAAGAACCTTTGTAATTTTTCCACTTGTTCGTACTTATTAAACCCCCATACATGAGCGGCATTACACATGACAGTGTTGAGTCGTCTTGCCCGGTTGTGCCTGTAGGGGTAAAACTTCCGCGTGCGCCCACATCGTCCGGCCAGACATCCTGTTTTTCTCCCCTTTTTAATTCTCTCCCGCCAATTCTCTGGCGCGTTCGCGCCTTCTCTCGTGCCTCCGGACGTTGGTTTCCCGTTCACAGCCACCTCCCTTTTCCCTGGTTAATCATCCCTTTTCTTCACTCGTGGCTTGGCTCGCTTCACATGCATATGTGTATTTGTTCTCTGGGTCATCATTTACTGCTTAGATTTCACCGCCTCCACGGGTAAATTGCGTTTACAACACAGGTCTTTCATCTCTGGCTCCAACCTTCCGAGAGGTCTTATTCGCATCAACGAACGCACGCTTCCGTACCGCTTCATTCACCAATTACCTTTACCGCAACTTCCTTTAATACAATACACACCCATGCACGAACATATTTACACATATACACAGCCTCCTTTATACCCTTTTACGCCGCTTCCTAGCGTCTTTTACAGCTTCTCCGGCTCAACATACGCTTCTCATTCATCATAATCGCATCTTCAAGGTAAGCCAATTAAAAATTTATTGCCTTGTTAATTTTCATAATTACGTGCTTCATTAAGCCCCTCTAACGCTTCCGCGCCTACGCGTGAACAGACTGCTCTCGATACTGTATTAAATACCTTCATCTTGGAGGAAAGAGGTACATTACTGTTTAAAAACACATTCTGCCAAATGCAGTTAATCCCGAGTTTCGCAGAAGAGAGCTTTTCTTTCAGGTGACAGTTAAAGGATAAGGTAGGAGTAAGATGAACACCCAAGTACTTGTAATTATTTACAATTTCTATCTTTTTACCATCAAAGCCCCAGCTTCCCCCACACCTTCCACTTTTCTTCTTACAGATCATTATTTTCGATTTATCGAGATTAACCTCGAGCCCCCAAGTTTTACAATATGTACACAAATTGTTTATCATGTATTGCAGTTTATCTGACCAGTCGCTAATCAAAACTATGTCATCTGCGTACATTAGCAGATTTACTTTTATGCCGCCTTTAGTGGAAGAAATACCACCTCCTATTTCTTCCACTAAATCATTAATATAGATGGAAAATAATATTGGTGTTAAAAGACACCCTTGCCTAAGACCAGTAGGCGTATTGAAAAAATCCGACATGACATTATTACCCCAGACAGCCGCCTGCGTATTTCCGTACAAGCCTTTTACTATATTAATGAATTTATTAGAAATACCGTACCTAGATAACTTATAGCTCAACAGATCTCTCGGAATAGAATCAAACGAATATACAAAAAAACAAATATATCCGGTTGAGACATTTTTGTGTATATTTGCATTTCCGGTCAACTGATATCGTTCAAACTTAGAATTTTAGAAGTGCATTTAATATTATGTAGCCACATCAATCGTGCCGGATTTTAGAAATTGAGTTTTCACCTTGGACACACGTCCTGAGGTGCCTTGAGCACGAAGGAATGTTTTTTTTTTTAATTGGTGTGTTTGCATATATATTATAGGGCGCCGCGTGAGGGTTTGCAGGTGGTGCAGAGCACAAAAGCGCCATGTCATCAAGATAACTAATAGTAATTTCTTACCGCTGTAAGTTAAAATTAATAAAGTAATAGTATAAAATACAGTATCTATCTTCTATCTATATAAATAAAAATGTAAGTTCGTTTGTTCAAAATCTTAAATCTGCGAAAGTTCTTCTCCAATTGCTTTGAAATTTTGACACAACGTTCTATTCGAAATCGCGCGTGTTTCTGCTACACACCTTGTGGCAGGTAAAAACATTTTTGTTTTTTAAATGCTTTTTTAAAAAACCGCGCCATCTGTTGCGGTAACACACATTAGAATAAATATTTTACGGATAAAGGACGATTAAGCTAATGATAAAGAGCAATTAAAGTAAGGATAAGGAGCTGTTATTATAATGATAAAGAACGATTAAAATAATGATGCATTCGAATACGCGCGTGTTTTTATGTACCTACTATTACATAGATGTCACACCTGTGACAGATAGAAAATTCTTTTTTGGAGAAAACAGCGCCATCTGTTAGACGTAAAAGCAATACACGATATACTAAATATTTTACGATTAAAATTAACTACAAATATGCGTGTCCAGCTGCAAAGCAATCGATCAGCTGGATATTCTCACATCAATTGCTGGAAATTAAGAACGGAAAAGTGCCGGTTGATCTGACGTCAAGACGAATTTCCTTGCCTCATAACTTCTGCAATTTAGTGACGTCCAAAGAAGAATTGGTTGAAAAAGTATATTATTTCCCAATATTCTAGCCAATTACAAGAATCACGATTGGCTGAGTGAAAGAGCCAAGAATAAAGACGTCTACAAACTTAACAATATTATCAGTCTAACATTCAAGGCGAGGCAGTCACATACAAGTCCTCCGTCGACACTGTTGTGGAAGCAGATGAAGGGTTAATTATCCAACAGAATTTTTGAATTCACTCAATCTGCCAGGGATGCCACCGCACGTACTACAATTGAAAATCGGCGTGCCAATTATCACGTTACGAAATATTAACCAGCAAACGCTTTGCAGGTTGCAGTAAAAAAATTAATGGCAACATCGTTGTAGCAACAATCTTGACACGACCTTTCAAAGGTGAAGATATCCTCGTTCCTCACATTCCTATGATTCCAACGAATATGCCATTTCAATTTAAGAGATTGCAGTTCCCAATTGGATTGGCGTTTGCAATCACCATCAACAAAACTCAGGGCCAATCTTTAGAATTGTGCGGTTTAGATATTGACACGGATTGCTCCGTGCTCTAGAGTCAGCAAATCTGACAATCTCTATATCTGCACAGACAATGGAACAACAAAGTATATTGTATACGCACAAGCATTGTGAAAATGTGCGTTTCTTCTTATCTTTCTTTTTCATTTAACCAGACTAAGCGACGGCAACGCTTGGCGAGTACAACTACAATTTTATATACGATCTGATTGAAACATTTTTTATTTAAGCAGGGGAATATTACATTTTTACTTAAGCTTTTGGCATTCGATCTTCCAATATACTTTTACATTATATTATATAGGTGATAGAGCATAATTATGCTGCAGTAGGACTTAAGAGAATGGTTGGTGCTGCAGCCAAAGTCAGTATTTCCAGAAAAATGTTTTAGATAAAAGTGACAGGTATTTTTGGTGTAGAAATTTAAAGAAACTTTGGAGGAATTATTGAAAAATCATAAAAGACTTGGAAAAAATAATTCAGTAGTGTCTCACTTTTGGCTGAACCTGGTGCCAGATGCACAGCGGCACCTGAACGGAATATCAAGTTTAAGGTTCCTACGATTTGTGTTTTTGCCTTATTTTATGCAGTGGCTTCTCTCTTTCTATCACCCACACATACTAATATAAACATCAAGCAGTAAAAACATGTTTGTTTTTATTCAGAGGCCCCCCATACCAGGTATTTCTGAAAATCACTTTCGAATATTTGACATGATCCTAATATTTTCTGATATCAGTAAGAAAAAGTAGATAGATCGCGTTAGTGACAGCACTGTCATCACAGGAGACTTAGCTCTGGGAACACCTAGATCTAAAGGTAAAAATGCTGGCTTCGAACATGGGGCCTTCGCGTGGGAGTGCAGTGGCTATCACTCAGCTAATCCCTTCCATAAAAGTAAATGTATATAGTTTAAATAGTGTATTTATATAATTTGGTAATATTCTATTATTTCTGTATCTTTTGTTATACGGAAATATGTCTTACGCAACTAATTTTTTGCCCGATTAAGACACCAACGAGTTTCATTAAACTTGTTTAACTGCACATATAATGGACCTATCACTTTTGCTTGAAAATTTTATTCGAGAAAAGTTGAGTTTAGGGTGATTGTAGGGGAGCTGCAGGTTCCCCCAACAGTGGGTTTTATTATAGTTTAGGTTCCCAAATCTGTGTAACATTGCAAACATTTAAACATTCAGTAAAAATCCCTGTCATTTGTCACATTATGTCAATTGCAGCAAGAGAAAGTCTTGGTTGCGGATATTTGCACCGCGTTTTAATTGAAATGTGGCGCATTTTCCTTCGTTATATCAAACGCTTTATCGATTAACCTTTTAACGCTACTTAATTATTATTTAAATGAATATCTGCCTAGAGAGAGCGAAAGAGTAGACATGTGCACTCTCTCTAATTACTTTAAAGTAATGTAATTTCAAGGTTAATAAAAAAATTAAATAAAAGAAAGAGGTACACAGTAATAAATCAAAATGGCTCCAATCACTTACAGATAGTGTAGAACAGCAATGGTATGAGATATCCCATTATATATTTTGATAAAGTTATTTACTGTTATCAATGAAAGAAACTCCATGACCCCAGTACGTCAGCAGAGATAGATATCATGTACAATGTTAGCAACTAAATTTTATATGAACAGTGCTCGCCAGATACTTGATCAGTGAATATGACTACAAGTGCAGATGATGATAGTAAAGTGCAAAATTGTAGAAATTCATCAACGTGCAGTTGTGGCCAACTAAATCATAACAATAGTACTTTAGTTGGCAAAATGTGGGATTTCTTTTCATGTTTAAAATCTACTAACAAAAAACATGCCAGACGAAAAAGTATGAATACTTGCAGAATAATCAGTGAGTATATTAAGGTTCTTTTTTTAAAATTAAGAATTTAACGCTCAAAAATTTGGTATGAAACACTGATACGACTTTTTTTACTGCAGTTCTCCTAGTTTTAGCGAAAATTTTCTTACAAATTGATATTTTTACTAAATATTTACCTCTTGACCATGTAGGTGGACACTACGTCATACTCTGAACAGAATTTTTCTAGAAAGAAGTTTAAAATAGTTCAGCAAATGGTGTGTGTGTGTGTGTAAAAGAGAGAGAACACAATATCTCAAAAAAAAAAACACTCACACGACTTACATCAACATTGCTGTTAAGTGATGGGTTACATCAACATTGCTGATAAGTGATGGGTTGCATCAACATTGCTGTTAATACAATTATATACAAAATGACAAATTTTCTTTAAACTTCAGATTTTACACATTTGTTGTAACATTAATGTAGAGATAGTGGAAGACACGTAACTTGCCCAGGCAGCTAGAAGAAGTGTAATTATTTTGTAGTCCACCAGAGAGCGCCAAAATTGAACAAACCAATAACATTTGAAATTTAACGCCATAAATTCTACAACTCCCTAAAATTAATATTTTTTTGGTAAAATCATGTTTATATCTATGAAGTTACCATAACAAGATTGAAGAAAATCGCTATGGTGTTTTTCGATAGAATACCAAAAAACTGAAAAACTTATTCTGTAACGTCATAATTCCGGTTAAACGATTTTCTTCAAATTTGGAATTCTCGCAATGCTTTTAATTTACACAATATTATATTGGTGGCATAAACAATATATTGTACTGATGCCGTACTCAAGAGGAGATCTTAACGTTATTGTTCCCGCAGAAACATCAAAAAGTCAATTTTCCAGGGGAAATAAGTTGAAAGTGATAGGTATGGTATACCAATTTAAACAAAATCGAGGAGAAAACTGCGAAAAATAAAAAAACATTCAGTAAAGAAGGCCACTTCCTGTTGATGGATATTAGCGAAAGCTTCACATGCGTTGGTACTTGCAGGGGATACCAAGTTTGAGTTTCCCGCGATGATTTGTTTTTGAGATATTTTGTTACAGACCTCGTGACAGATATTTTGTTCACACACACGTCCAGATCATAAAAATATTATGTCGTACTTAGGGAACCTCAAAACATGTATTTCCGGTGAAAACTCAATTTAAACATTAGACACGCTTGCAAACTTCCTCTTACTAGGATTAAAAGAAACTAGGGAGCTCAAACTTAATATCCTGATGGAAGGTTTCTATCAAAATCCGTGCTAAATGTGTAGGTCTTCCAGTTTGATTAGAAATATTTTTCTGGTAAAATTGATTTTGGAGGAGCTGTGTAAAAGGAGTGATCAAGGCCAGCCCTCTGAAATACCATATCAGCGTAGAGTGTGCTTCTGTCATCTATATAATTTTAATGTGAATTAAATGAGTTGCCAAACTTCCGATTTTGACAAAGTGTCCGAAGTGACGCTTTCTAAGCATTTGCTTAGTTTTCCGCAATATTCTCCATTAAGACATCAATGAACTTCATTAAACTTGGTGTATTAACTACACACACATTTTATATATATTTATCACCTTTGTTTGTAACTTTTTGCCAAGAAAAGTGACTTTATGAAAGCTCTAAGCAAAAAAGACGACTCCAATGACTAAAAGTTCCATTTTACAGTAGCGTGGTTTTCTCCAGCAAGGTACATTGAAGGTATATTTTGTTAAAAGATAGTGCACTGCAATCCAAAAGAATGTCCTCCTTCTCAGTGCACTGTCAGCCTCCGGGCATTGTTCTCTCGGTTCTTCCGGGTACCTATTACCCGGTAGTGAGCTGCAGAGGCTCTTAGGAAAAGAAAGTCTAAGGGACTTTCAGTATCTAAAGGGACACTGCTGGACTCGAAGCCGGGACTTCCGCACAAGAATCCTGAAAATTATCACTGAGATAACTCCTTTCCATTTTAGGAACACAAAACACCTGGTTGAAACGCATAACTTTCTATTACAGCAATTAGAAAATTGTAATCGACAAATTTTTGTAGTTAGTATTTAATATACCAAATTTAATGAAATTCGTCGATATGTTTATGGAGAAAATCGCGAAAAAATTCTAATTAAATTAAAATTCTTAATTAACCATGCGAACTGTTTTAATTAATTTCAAATTTCTTATTAATTCTGTTGAGATAGTAGAGTTGAATAATCAACTAATATAGAACTGTAGAGGAGAACATAATCCCCTCAAAAGCCCCCTTAAATGAATGTTTCCGGAAAAATGTTTCAAATAAAAGTTGTAGTTCTTTATATGTGTAGTTCAATAATTAGTTTAAAGAAAATAGTTGGAGCAATTTTTGAGAAAATCGCAAAAAAGTGAAAAGAAATCAGAAAAGTGTTTCTTCCGGATGAGGAATTTTGACACTTAACATACTGTCGGACCCCACAGTGATAGCGAAACGGAATACCAAATTTGAACTTCTTGCGATTTTTCGTTTTTGAACTATGCTGTTTACACACACACACACACAGAGGAGAAGATCGCCTAAATGTTTTACACCAAATTTTTTTTTATTTTGTAAGAGGTGCCAATGCTCGACAATGACTTTCACCGGATTACATGTTTGAGGTCTCTTTTTAGAAATGTGTGTGAGGGAGAGAGAGAGTGAGAGAAAGGGTCAGGCTAACTGAAAAAACGGAAAATCAGAGAAAATTCAAACTTGATATTTCATTCAGACGCTAGTAGTGGGACCAACCTAAGGTTTTTCTCAAAATCAGTCAACCGCAAGTAGAACTCTACTGAATGGATGTTTCAGTTTTTCCTAATTTTCTTCCATAATGGTTACAGCAATTTTATTTAAAGTTATTACATCAAATAAACATATACATTGGTGTACAACTTTTGGTTGCAACATTTTTCGAAGAAAAATAGATTATGCAATAAGTGTGGAGAAAAAACTGACAACTATTTAATGTACAAAAAAAAAATCTATAAAATATAAATTCTAAAATGAATATAAATAACTGATTAAAAAAATAAATAAAATGTTTATGAATAAAATGAGTATTTTAGTTTATGAATACTCCATATATAATAATCAAAATAATTAATAAAATATATTATATACTTCGCATTAATATAGTCTAAAAATACTATCTACATGTATTCGGTATATGTATGCAAATTTAGTATACACAGACCTCATGCGTTGGTCTAGTGGTTAGTGCACTCGCCTTTGGTCCGAGAATTCGGGGTTCCATTCCCAGGAGGCAAGTCCAGCATTTGTGAGAAAAAGTGGGAAGCTACAGATGGTAGCGCCCCTAGGTAGCGAAGGCCGGAATTACATGGCGAGGGAACCGCGGTGGGCTCCCCTCCCTCAAATACAAATCGCCGTCTGGAAAGCCTTGGCCTTTCAAGGGCTGTTGCGCTGTAGGTTTATTTTATTTATTAATTGTCCAATTAGCTTCTGTGATGTTTATAGAATATCATCGGAGCCGTTTTTGATAGAAATTAAAAAAACAAACTCGAGGACCTATTCTGCAAAATCTCACTTCCGGTCAACTTATTTTCTTCAAACTTGAAATTCCAGGATGCCATTATATACATATATATATATATATATATATAAAATAGCACTTCAGAGATAGCTTAACGTTATAGAGATAATCAGAACCTTCAAACACAATTTTACTGCAAACATGTTTAAAAAAAAAGAAATTTATCTTTATGTAGACTAATATAGAATTAAGTGAGTGAATACTAAACAAAGAGAACAAAAATATTTGTTTCGTATCCAGCAAACCTTAACTTGTAACTACAGTGTACTCTCGATTATCCGGGCTAATGCTGGGGAGGAAGGCCACCGATAATCGTACTACCCATTTTTATATGGTTTTAAAATATGTATATATAATATGCTTGCAATACATATAAGTTAAAAACAATTCATAAGAAGAATAAAGTAAAAAGATTGTTTGAGTACAACTCAATGTTCTTCAGCAATCTCCGTCATGGATTCTTCATTATCAAATCTCTCATGTTAGTTTTGGTTTTAAGTATGTACAATTGTCTTGCGTTTATTTGTTGCCACAATGTATTTAATAGACGTCCATTCTTATTAAAAAATTTGAAATTAATTTTAAGAAATTGAAATTACATAATATGTATTTCAAACACGGATAATTCGCAAACCCGGATAATGGAGAGTACTCTGTACGATGATAGCTTAATTTCGAAAATTTCGGACGATCGGAATGTTTCCTCTTACAGTAGGGAAAAGGAACAATCGGCCTATTTTGCATGGTAATAGTTCACTAAGACAATAAAAATGCCTGTAAAGGGAAGGGAAAGCGAACACATGCATACTACAATAGGTCGTATAGAGGTAGTTAAGGGATAAGCGAACTTGCAAGCAATCTCTAGCTCATCACCGCCATACACACTCACTAACAGTTATAATTTTATCAAGGTATGTATTATGGAAGTAAAGCCCGGATAATTGTTTACTGTGATTACTCAATCTATTTAACTATATTTTTGATACAGCTGCAATCCCTCCAAACTTCTCTAAATCTATAATTTTCCCCCTACATAAAAAAGGAGATTTTAATAATGTCGGTAATCATAAGGGAATTTCCTTCTCAATAGTATCTCGAAGTTATTTAACGGTTGAAGGGATTGGAGACATTTATTAATGATACAGGAATATTAACAGAGTATCAATCTGGCTTTCGAAAGGGCCATTCCACGGCTGATAACGTGTTTAATCTTGTAAACATAATTAAATTAAATACTTGTGATAAAAAAGGAAAACTTTTCTGTTTTTTTGTTTATTAAAGGCGACATATGACTCGCCAATTAGGAATCATCTTAATTATAAATTTTAGTCTATAGGCGTCTCTACAAATTTTATTCGAGTTTGCAGGGGTTATACAAAGAAATATAGGAGCAAGTGTTTTGGAGCCAAACGGGGTTACTGAGAGTTTGGTAACGTAAACCGGATTGAAACAGGGATATGTGATTTCGCCTCTTTTATTCTCAGATTTTGTGAATGATATTCATGATGTGCTGGAGGGTGGAGCACGATTTGCAGGAGTAAATATATGAGGCCTTATGTGTGCGGATGATATTGTTGTGATGGCGGATCATCCATCCATACTGCGAGCAATGATTAATAGAATGAGCGCTTATTGTGATCAGTGGAACTTGACATTGAATCCAGATAAGTCTAAAATAATTGTATTTAAGAACGGTGGCATTCATGCAAAGAATGAGCGATGGTTTTTTTAAGGGGAAAAGGATCGAAAATGTCAGCACATATATGTATTTAGGCATGCACATGACCCTAAAATTATCTTTCAGCCTTCATTTTCGGGAGAAATTATCAGTAGCTAAATTTGCTTTGAATGTGAGTGATGGTAATCTAGTGAAAAGCAATGATGTTTCTATTTCCAATAAATATGAGGTATTTCAAGCGGTGGCCAGAGCGATTATATGCTACGGTGCGCGAATTTGGGGCTTCATGCGATATGATTCGATAGAACAGTTATATACCTTTTTTGTAAAAAAAATATTTGTTTTGCCTAAAAACACTCTTAATTTATTCAGAAGCTAGAGCTGACCTTATGTTCTTATATGAGACCTTATGGCCTTATATGCTTATCAGAGAAATTATAAAAAGAAAAATTTATTGGTACGCTGTCTGTTCTTCTCTTTTTAATAAATACAGTTATAGTTTTGATGAATATCTTGTAGGAGTGGATTCTTTGGAGGGCCTGTTTGAGCGAATAAAACAAGCGTTTGGAGAATATTGTACAGAGAAAGCTCAGTCATCTACTTTTCATTGTCTGTATAAAACTTGAGATTTTGTTTGGATAACCATTATATGTCTGATGACAATAATACATTTTTAATAAGTAATATATTTAGAGCGAGAGGACAGCTTCTCAAATTAAATTACACTGTAGTTCGTACGGAAGCACAGCATTACTGTTCAATGTGTAATATGAGGGCAAAAGAGGATGTGAATCATTTTTAGCTATTTGTCCAATTCTGAGGGAATTGAGAGTCAGGAGTAAGCAAAGGGCAATTAAGTACAGCAGAACTGATTGTTTACTTGAATGGAAAAGATTGGTTGATATTAAATAGATTTATTCGCTCAGCTGATAAATACAGAAAAATACTGATTGAACGATTTAATTATTAAGTAACTATTTTTAGTTTAAATAAAGGTAATTACTTGTTTTTGTTGATTGACTATTTCTATACAGAAAGAAATTTTACTTTTATTGATATTATTACAATTTTATATTATTATCTGTTTATTAATTTATGTAGATAGTACTTATGCAGATATATCTGGTATTTTTTTTATTTTAAAGAGCAACTCTGCAGATGGCCTATGGCCATGCATATTGTTTCCTTCTATATTTTTTAATGATGTCAAATTGTAAGAAAATTATCGTTCATAACCAATTTATTATTATTATTTTTATTATTATGGACGATAATATTTGGAATTTTATCCAGCATTGTGTGCGTAATTACATAATCAACTAGACAATATTTTGTATATAAGGAGTCAATAGATCTTTCAACTAGTAGTGTAGCTAGCTTGTATAGCCATCCTCTACAGAAACATTCAAGGCAATAGTAATGCAAAAACTACCTGTGGTGGACAGTGCTGTTAAACATATAGAAACATGGATTTATAAATTATTGGTTATAAGTGTATTAAACGGATAGCTGATTAAAAAAAAAAAATGGCGTCTTAACAACATATTCATTAAAATTTGATGAGGAAGGCAAGAAAAAGATTATCTTGGTATTACAGGTGTTACATTGGAGTGTTGCACTTATCTTCTCTGCAAACAAATCGTGAAGTAACCAGCAGTTATTATTTCAAATACCACAGCTAATACATCTGATAAATTGTAAGAAATTTAATTTACAATGTCAACTACATCTTGAGTTATTTCTGAAACGTTTCTAGTAGTAAATATCTGAAATAATTTTATTTTCTCTTTAAAACAGTACCCCAGCTGTTATCTATTTCCTACATTTGGCCTGGACCTGTTAACATGGCAACCCTTTGAAACAACTAAACCAGCTGATTATTTCCTCAGCACTCGGCGTGGAACTATTACCATAAATGGGAGTTTAAAGTCTTTGTTTCCAGGGATAAAGGCAGTGCCGGATCATCAAATAGGCAAAGTAAGCACCAGCCAATGGGTTCCACATTTTTATAGACCGCGGCTATAGATCAAAATAATTATTACAGATTGCCGAGGATTGGCAAAAGTACTGAATCTGATGAACCTAAGTTGATTTAAAATTTTTAACCAATTGAAGTCAAAACAAATTCGATTTTGGAGGTTCCTCGATGGCAAGAAAAGCTAACGGTGGCACACGGGTTGGAAGGGTTCTGCGTACTCAGAGAGAAAGGGCAGGTCTGCCACATGACAAGCGCGCTATTCTACAACAGGGTTCTCCTTATTTTTTATCTCGGGGTTGAAAAAATTTTATATAACTATTTCAACCCGTTTATATTGAGTTTTATTTTAGGGTGTGTAGGAACATTTGTTCAACGTACTGCACATCCAAACTGTTTATTTACACAGCAAACACCTCCTTAGCTTTCAAGATATAAAAGAACATATTTAATGTAATAGTACAGCAAAAAACTCTTCTAGATATTTACGGAATCAACATAATCATATATATACTATTCTATCGACCAAGAGAATAATAAAATAAGTAATGGCACAATTAACTAATCCACAATCCCTCGTTGATTAGATTGATGATATAAGAGAGGAATATAGAAATATAATCAAAATACCGACGGCTACACCCTTACAGAGCAAGGTATGGTGTGAAAGCCACGTAGGTAACAAAATATACCTTCCCAGCTCGAGAGAAGAGAAAGCAACTGGTTGAAAGGGCGCTAATAGCGCCGTAGTTGATATGCCTAGGAAAAAACAGAAACAGTTTTCTTAAACTCTTCTTTTCTGTTTTGTTTCAGTTATTGCTGTTCTATCAGTTTTGTTCATCATGTCTCTTGCTGGGACTGGCATTATGTGGTTTACAGATTTGTATGTAGAAGAAATAATTAATGTAAGTAAATCTATTTATATCAAATTATTTTCTACTTTATAAAGTAAGTAAAGTAATGCATATTTTGTTCGGGCGGACTTAATGTCTATCTACCAAATTAGGTTTTCCTACTTAATAATGTTTGGAAGGAAGCCGAATGGAATATGCAAATTGTTACTTTTTTAAGATATTTAGAATTAATGAGGAGGTGAAATTCTTATACCCAGAGATGGATTAGTAAGCAACATAACTCATTCTTCTTTTTACAAATTTTATTTATTCCTTCACTGAACAAAATAGGACGTTTCGACCTAACGAGGCCTTCAGCTAGTATTCACAATTGTCATTTGTTGAAACAACTATATATTGAAAAATCATTTTTTCTGAAACGGTATTTAAACTATGTAACTTATAATATGAATGAAATAAATTTGTTTAAACGAATAAGGTGTCATTTAGTTTTATATTTTTCCTACGCTGCCAGTCATTCTTTTCTTCGCTACCAACTTTCAATGATACTTGAAAGACCACTTCAATCGCCAATCATTTAAAGAATGTTCCGTTCATTTTCAGTCTTCACTGCTAAATGCGAACTCGGGAGACTTCAGCAGTCAAGTCCTCACATTTGAGAAGTTTTTTTTAGATAAACATGTTCCATAATCAATTTGTTCAGACTATACCCAATGTTCAGGGCGCTTCCCAAGGAATAATAATTTTGAGGCCCAAAAATGTTGTTCCCAAATTGTCTCTCCTTTCCCCTCGTCATTTCACCCCTTTGTAGATGCTTGCAATGGTTATTCCTATTATTCTTTTGGCGTTGTAACATGGTCAGAAAGGACGGGTTAGGTCTGCAAATCTTCCACACGTGCCAACTGGTGACGGGCCTTGAGAACTGCCAGAGATCTTTTACTAACCCAATCAACTTCTCTTCAAACGAAGACACGGGAGCACTCCATGATTCCAAACTCCATGATTCCCCAAAATGTTGTTTCCTCGTAAGTAGAATGGCAGCGCTTTCTCTTTCAACCTTTTAGTGTACACTTGTATCTAGAAGCGTAATTCCTAAGTTGATTGGTGCGGATAGTATGTACAAAAAAAAAATCTATAAAGTCAAACTTATGGATAACGGTCTTTGACTGAAAATACGAGTATAGTGAGATAGATTATACCGTCTGAGCGGAATATCAACTTTGAGGCTGCATTTTTGTTTTTATTTGGGAAATTTTTATCACCTATTCCCATTTTTTATTTTTGGGGATACTTTGTTCACTTATTCTCTCATACTTTTATTTTTTGGGATATTTTCATCAAATATTCACATTTTTCATTTTTTGGGAAAATTGGTTCACTTATTCACATTTTTTATTTTACTTTGTCTTACTCCGGGTAAGAGGAAGTATTGTAATCACGTCAAACTTTCGACATCGAGTTTTCACAGGAAATATCCGTTTTGAGGTGCCCTGAGTCCACAAAAGTGGTTTTTAGCAAATGGTGTGTGCATGTTTGTAAACAGCGTAGCTCAAAAACGAAAAATCGCAGAAACCTCAAACTTGATATCCCGTTTGGGTATCACCATACGATCCGACAATACTTTATCTGTCAAAATTCCTCAACCGGAAGCGCCACTTTACTAAATAATTTTTTTACTTTACATTACTAAACATACAAAGACATACTCTTTTATTTAAAACATTTCTCTGGAAAAATTCATTTAAAGGCACTTTGGAGGAGGGGTGGGGTTAGATTTTCCTCTAATGTGCTATTTCAGTTTATTATACAATTCTGTCATCTAAATAATGTTAATTAGAATTAAATATTTTGTAGAAATTCCGAGTTTGAAAAATATCGGATAACCGGAAGTTTGTTTACTTTACCACTTTACTAAATGATTTTTTCACTTGTTCGCGATTATCTCGAAAATGGCGCAGACGATTTTCTTGAAACTTCATGTGTAAACTACATTTACAAAGATCTATAACTTTTATTTAAAACATTTCTCTGGGAAAATTCATTTGAGGGCACTTTTAAGGGAGGGGTGGATATCTGTTTTTGTCCAAAGCGCTATTATAGTTGATTATACTATTCTACCATCCAAACAAAATTATTAGAAATAAATAGATGGCCAAAATTCCGAGTTTTAAGAAAATTAGTAAACCAGAAGTGCGCTTTTACTGAACAGTTTTTCAGTTGTCGACGAATTTCATTAAATTTGGTACAGTAAATATAAAAGTTGTCTTCAAATCGTCAGGCCTTAAAATTACAATGAGATGTTTGTACGGCAATGGTAAATAAAATGATATTAAATTAAACAATTAAAGTTACAGATATTATACAGGAGATTAAATAAAATGATATTAACAATCTGTCTTAATTTATCTTATTGTTATTATCATTTTATTTAATTTACTGTCACTTCTGTTTTATAATTTCTTCTGGTAATATTTCTTTAATTTAAATTTTTCTTTCATCTTTTTGTTATAAATCTATGAACTTTTCATAACTACTATAATTGTACAATAATGTATTTTCTCCAATAAATTTTTACAGAGCTCCTGAAGAAGGGCACCAATGATAACCGAAACGTAGAGCAACAAAGAAATTTTTTTTCTTTAAAAACTCCTCTGGCCATTGCCATACAAACATCTCATTATAAAATTTGTCAATTGGAATTTTGAGAACTGAAGTAAGAGAAGGTTGTGTGAGTGTTTCACACCAGCCTTTTTTCCAAACGGCTCCAACGATTTTCTCTAAACTAAGTATGTGAACTGCACATATAAAGAGCTACAACTTTTATTTGAAGCATTTCTCCGAGTAAACTCATTTAAGCGAGCTTTTGGAGGAGGGGTAGGGTTAAGTACTATCTAGTTGATTATACAATTCTACCATCTAGACGAAATTAATTAAAAATAGATTGCCAAAATTCCGAGTTTCAAAATTAGTAAACCGGAAGTGTGTTTTTACTGAAAAGTTTTTTCAGTTTTTGGGATTTTCTCCATAAAAACACCCATTACTTGGTAGACTAACTATAAAGTTTGTCGATTACAATTTTGAAAACTGGAGTAAGAGAAAGATGTGTGAGTGTTTCACACCAGATTTTTGGTATACTTTGAACACTTATTCACATTTTTGATTGTTTGGGATATTTTGTTCATTTATTCACATTTTTAATTTTTTAGGATATTTTGATCACTTATTCATATTTTTTATTTTGTTCACAAATTCACATTTTTTGTCTTCAGAAGATCCCAAAACATGTCTTCCGTCAAAACTCAATTTCGGATATTTGGCACGTTCGCAATACTTCCTCTTGATGTGCATTGTCCTCAATAGATGAGTTGTTCTCAACGTGGGCGACATCCAAGGGACGACCGAGGCAACTAAGAACTTGGGATAAAAGTAAAAAAATAAAACTAAAAACGCGAATGAATTATTCAATTCAGTAAATATTGTATTCAATCAATTTCATCAAACCTAACCAAAGGGATTATAGTTGCCATTATAGGGAAGTTAGGCTTTTAAAAAGTAATTTATGCCGTAAGGACCTGTACCATTTTCCTAATCTACAAACTAATTGGAAGAGAACGTACCTGCAGCAGATGACTTGGAAGTTTCTGTTTCCGCCTAATAAATTGAAAGAAGACATGGAACTAGACTTGACGATATCATTGCGCTTCAAGTGCCTCAATGGGATATTCAACCATTTTGTAACAGATTTAACCAATGCCAATATTCCACGGTCACTCATTGGGAGCATAATGACCACAGCGAGGACTCACAGACCTCAAGCATAAAGGAAAGCAATCCTTTTTTAATTTGCTTGGATACGAAACATTTTTGGGTGAAAAAGAAAGATCCATACGCACTCATATGGGAAGAAGTAAGTTATTGCTTCTGACTTTTCTCTCAATGTATCTGGTTGAAAAGGTTCCAGCGTTGTCATAACTGAAAACCAAAGCCAGAAACAGACTGGATATTAAATTTCTTATGAGCTTTAATTAATTTTTTTTTTTCATTTTAATAATTTAGTATTGTTTCTTTCTATTTTCAACTTTTATTTTTTGTTTACGAGATATCTTTTCTTTCTTTTTACTTTCTCTTACTCCTAGTAAGAGGAAGTATTGTAATCGTGTCAAATTTTCGAATCGAGTTTTCACCGGAAATATCCGTTTTGAGGTCCCCTGTGTGTGTGTGTGTCTGTGTGTATGTATGTGAACAGCATAGCTCAAAAACGAAAAACCGTAGAAAGTTGAAACTTGATATTCCGTCTAGGTATCATCATGGCATCTGATAGTAGGTCACCTGTCAAAATTCCTCAACCGGAAGTACCACTTTACTTTTAGGTTTTTTTACTTTTTTGCAATTTTCTCAAAAATGGCTCCAACGATTTCTCTTCAACTGGTATATCAACTACACATACAAAGAGCTACAACTTTTATTTGAAACATTTCTCTGGGAAAATTCGTTTAAGGGCACTTATGGGAAAGAGGTGGGGTTAGGTTTTCATCTGAAGTGCTATTTCAGTTTATTAAAAAATTCTAACATCTAAATAATGTTAATTAGAATTAAATATGTTGTTGAAATTCCGAGTTTGATAAAAATCGGATAACCGGAAGTGCGTTTACTTTACCACTTTTACTAATTGATTTTTTCACTTTTTCGCGATTTTCTCAAAAATGGCTGCGACGATTTTCTTTAAACATGATATATTAATACTCATGCAAAGAGCTATTTAAAACATTTCTCTAGTAAAATTCATTTAATGGCACTTTTAGGGGAGGGGTGGAGTTATGTTTTTCTCTTAAGTGCGATCATAGATGATTATACAATTCTATCATCCAAACAAAATTAATTAGAAATATGGATGGCCAAAATTCAGAGTTTCAAGAAAATTAGTTAACCGGAAGTGGGCTTTTTACTGAATGGTTTTTTTCAATTTTCGTCGTATTTGAATTAATTTGGCACACAAACTATAACATTTGTCAGTTATAATTTTGATAACTGGAGTAAGAGAAAGTTGTGTGAGTGTTTCACACCAGATGTTTTTTTTTTTTTACATAAATATATACATTTTTTATATAAATAATCATAAATTTCCTAAATAAATTGGGCAGGGGGTTGATGGATGAAACAGAATACTTGAAAGGGGCGACGGACCGGAAAATGTTGAGAACTACTGATATAGATTGTGGATGTGCACAATAAATTGAAATGGCACTTCAGAGAGGACTAACCCCCACCCCCCATCCAAACACTTATTTGTTAAATACTTCAAATTCGATTGATTTCAATCGGTTTTCTTCAAATTCATAATATACGAATTATATTTCATGAAATTTAATATTCCTGAAATACAACCACAGCCATAAAGTCTGCTCCCATAGAAACCTACTCAAACCGATTATAAAACAAATTTAAATGAAATCACAGAAAGTTAAATCTGGGCAAAATATTCTATGATTAGAACTTCCACTTAATGGAAACTGATCCAAACCTTCATGCCGGATTCAGTTTCTGAGTTACTCTGATTTCATATATATATATGTGAGAGAGAGAGATAGCGAGCGATCATATGTTCTAAAAACTCCTCTCTCTAAAGTTGTATTTACTTTTGCTGAACATATTAAAATGATAACTTAATATGCATTTTTTATTATGTAAAAAAAAAAAAAATAATCAATATCGTTTAAAAGTGAATATGGGAAACTAAATATGAATTGAATATTTTTTGCAATCATTTATTATGAAATTTAATATATCAGATCAAAGGCCATTGAAATTATATTAATCAGGCTGATTGAGGGCAAGTGTCCTGAGAAACATTTTATTTTAAGTTATTATTGTAATCAATTAAATAAGGACTGTGATTATTGTGGAATTTTATTTACTTTTCAATTATTTGTACTAAGATACAACAAAATATTTTGTACTTCGAAAGAAAACATATTTATACTACAATACAACAAAATATTTTGTGCTTCGGTACAACATATTTTGTAGTACAATACAACAAAATATTTGGTACTACAATACAACAAAATATTTTGTACTTCGAAAAAACATATTTTGTAGTACAATACAACAAAATATTTTGTACTTCGTACAACAACATATTTTGTAGTACAATACAACACAATATTTTATACTACAATACAACAAAAAATTCTGTACTTCGAAAAAACATATTTTGTAGTACAATACAACGAAATACTTTGTACTTCGGTGCAACATATTTTGTACTACAGTACATCAAAATATTTTGTACTTCGATACAACAAAATATTTTGTACAACAGAAAATCAAAATATTTTGCCAATTATACTTGTCAGATTATAGGAAAGACAAAATTCCCTCAGTACGAAGACGTCTCGATTTCTTAATTTTTTTTTCATTGGAAAAATATTTGATCCTACCTAGGAGGAGGTAGGGAAAGTGATTAAAACCCTCCCTACTCGGGGGTAGGCCTCGAGTGAAATTTTTAGACGTTTCAGCGAATAATTTTACGTGAACAGCATGATGAACAAACTAAAGATCTAGTGACTAAACACTCAACACTTTCCTTTACTACAATTTACATAGTTATTAACAAATTTCCTTAAAACTTTAATTTTTACTAAGTATTAAGTGACTTCCTTGCAGATAGAAGAAATCTAAACTATAGAAAAACGACACTTTTGAATGAATCTGACCACCCAGCATTTCATAAGAAACCGTTTAAAATTAATTTTCGTCGGAAAAATGATTCATTTAGAAGTGAACAATACGCAGTGAGCAATACATACAAACTTTATTGTTATTGTTAGGTTTACTGGTGCAACATGAACTAGATGTCAAGTTGGAACTTGCAGCGATTTTTCCCATTGTTTCACATTTGTTTGTTTTTTCCATTTTCCGTAAATTTCCTCCAAAACGATCTCTTTACTCCTACTTTCATAATATTTACAAATATCTTTTATTTGGAGCTTTTATTCTCATCCTGTTTTAAGAGATTCAAGTATTGCGATAGTGCCAAACTTACAAATGTAAATATATATATAAGTACTAAAATATATATATATATCATTCAGTATATATATTTATGTATGTATGAATTTGGGTGTTTGTGAACCAGATTTCCAAAACGAAACATCGCCGATTGCTCAGGATGATATTCCTTTTAGGTACGATGATTTCGTTCAAAACTGCCAACCCGCATACTAACTATACATATAAACTACAAACATTTCTATTTGAAACATTTTTTCAGGAGATATTGAACTTATGGGTTTCTGGGGAATCTGAGAGTTGGGCTCAACTGCCATTACATAGCTTACGGGCTGAGTGAGGGCCATCAAGTGCATATGTTGCCACATAATTGCAGTAGGAGGACATTTTGTGCGCATATTTATTTATTTATATAAAAATCTTATACAAATTACTTTTAATAGCAGAATACAGTAATTTAGAATGTATGATGTAGGTTAATCTGAACCTTTTAATCCAAATATCTTAAGCGTCAGGAACCATATATAATTAATTATCTCTTTGAAGGAACTAAAATATCAAACTGGATTTTGGTATATTATATTACAGGAATGATGTTAAATTAGAAGCTGAAAACAGTTGGAGTTTGCGTTTAAAGAAAGATAATCTAATCTTTCTAATAATAAATATCATTTCTTGTTTGTTAAATTAATATCGTTTTGTCTGCCATGCTTGTTGATTATCTGTATTCTGTACTATGATTAATTATTTGTTCAGTTCCAAAAAACAGTTTCGTCATAACTAAATTCAATGCAATAAGAAACACTTCTAAATTTCAACAATGATACAGGCAGATCAAATCAAGTTTCATACATCAAACTTGTAAAGTTATTTAGGTCAAATATTTCTCCGCAAAGTATGGTGGCGGCTGAGTCTCAAAATGCCACGTGGTAGGATGTACGGGACAGTACTATTTCTTCCGCGCAAGTAGGATGTAGCCTCTTAATAGGAAAAAGAAAATCAAAATACCATACCCACAATCCTGTATTGGGTAGTCTGAATGAAAATGGCATGAAGGAATCCCTAATCGGCCATGTTTGTAATGAATATGGATAAATTCAAAGTCACGCAATGTGGCTAAGGGATCAAAAAAGTAATTGTTCCTTTATCTTGTCATCGTTTCGGATATCTTTGGCGATAATAAAGCCGACAATTAAACTTTTCTGTAAGATAAAGGGACATCTTTTTTTGGCCCATTGCAATATCTAACTGTCGGTTTACTTATCAGCCAAACTTAAACCACTATTTAAATTAAAATGATAAAATATTATGCGTTTAAATTAATGAAGAATTTGTATTATCTTTTGTGAATATCTGGTCTGAAACATTCACGACTTTCTATTATTGTAATTTACATATTTCTTCTAGTTTGAACTCTTTACTTAACGTTAGACGCCATTATCAATGTGTACGTTAGAGTTGGTGAGAATACTAGTTGATTCTCATCACAGCGGGGAGGGAATATGATTTCATTGTAGTGCAACTATCAGCGCCTCTAGCAATCTCCTACAACAATTAAAATGTAATATTACATATTCTCCTCTTAAAATTGACTTTTCTCTAAAACATATTTCCTAGGTGGAAAGTATAGGTTTATATATCGCAGTTAACATTCCAAATTTAAAAAAAATCGTTGAAGCTGTTTTCGAGAAAATTGCAAAAAGCTGAAAATAAAAAAAAAACTGGTGTCAGACACTCCAACGAATTACTCTTACTTTCTCTTTTAAAATGAAAAATTTTCTTTAGATTTCAAATTTTCTAAGATGTCCTAACAATATAGACAGGTGGTGGGCGGACAAGTGCCAACCTACCACAGAGAAAGGTAGAGAATGATTACATTGTACACAGCCGATAATGAGCAAGTAATTTTAACGTCTCAGATTCCTCACAACCACCTAAAAACAATTTTTCAGAGAAAATGTTTTCAAACAAAAGTGATGCAGTCTGAGCAGTAAGTACAGTCTGAGCAGTAAGTATTTAAAGTTTAAAGAAAATCCTATCAATGCTTCTAATGTGTATTAGTATTATATATGTGGTCAAAACTACATATCATACTGAAGTGGTATTTTAGAGGAAAACGTAACGCTACCGTTCCCCCACAACCCCAAAAACCAATTTTCCCTGAAAAATTGTTCAAATAAAAGTGATCGGGGTACAAGTGTGTAGATAGTATACGAAATTTTAAAAAAAACGTTGGAGCCGTTTTCTAATAAACCACGGAAAACTTCAAAAAAAAAAAAAACCATTCAGTAAAGTCGTACTTCCGGTTGATGGTTTTTGCCCGAAATCTTCGTGTCTGATAAGGTACTACCGAAACGGAGTGCCAAGTTTGAGCTTCCTGCGTCTTTTCATTTTTGAAATATTGCTTACACACACACACACACACACACACATACTCGCACAGACCATTCGCTAAAAACATTTTTTTCGTATTCAGGGGACCTCAGTTTTTCCTATTCCGGTGAAAACTCAATTTCGAAAATCTGGCAGGATCGTAATCAAAATCAAAAAGTGGCATTTCGGGTGAGAGATTTTGATCGAAACCTTCATGTAAGTAAGGTAGTTCTATTCGAAACGTTTGTCTAGAAAATTGATGGATTGTGAAGTCATTGTGAGGTGAATTGGTGAGTTGTGAGGTAATTGAACTTTAGAGTTTTCCTATAAAGTTCCACTTTAGTTTGAATCAGCAAGTGTGGTGCGTGACAGAAACAAAGTGGCCTCTCTACTCGAACTTGATTGTCTCACCCGAATGATATGAGAATCCGGTCAGGAACAACAAAAATAAGCATGTTATAACGGATAAAATCCTACATATTACTCGTATTTAGCACTGCAGACCCTCCATATATTCAACTACAATGTAGTTTTACCACCTACATACATAGTATCAAGTAGCTGGAATTCCCAAAAATAAAGCAAATCGGTTAACTACAAATATATCTTTACAGAATAAGATTTGACTTTTTTTTATAATTTTTTCGGAAACTTGGAATACTAACTTAAGATATACTTAATAAATGTAATAAGGTCATTGAATATCACCTAAAACTTTACGCTCCATCAAAGTTGTAAACCTAACCGCAATTAAACACATTTCCGGAAAAATTGTTCTGTATCCCAATCCAGAAATGAACTACTTATCAGTAATAATACTAGTAACGCAAGTATCTTTCTTTACTGTGATTCTCACTTGCATCTTTGTTGAACTGGGAAGTTTTTTAATCATCTAAAATTCATTTTTATTTCGTTACTATTTGTTATGTAATAAATTATGCTATTATATTTTGATCGTAGATGTAAGTGCACTTCACTAATGTAAATTGTAAATTAAAATGACCACTCCAGAATTGGGATGTGGAATTTCATTTCGCTTCTACAGAAATTCTTTTTCTGAAATATCCTAGATTATCAATTAAAGCATATCAGCATATCATTCCAAAAAATCTGGTAAGAAACGCTCGAAAGATATTTTTCTTATAGTAATTATTAATATTTAAATGGCAAATTTTCTTCAAGCTTCGAATTTTGATAGATGTTTAGTTGCCCAAAATAAATATAGCGATTGGGGAGGTTACGTGTTGGCTGTCATCATCAACATAGCAGGCAGTACTTGATTGGGATTACACTGCAGCCCCCAAGACAAACTCCTAATAATTCTTAAAATCTAACGTCAGAGAATTGCCAAATGCCCCTATAGGGACATTTTTCGAGAAAAAATTCAAATAAAAGTGGCAGGTTTTATGTACATATGAGTAGTGTGCATTCACAGTTATAAGAAAAACGTTGGAGCCGTTTTCAAAAAACTTACGAAAAACGTAGACATCTATTCTGTAAAGTCGCCTTCCGGTTAATGAAACACTTAATTATACCTTAATCCTAATATCTTACTCCTTAATTAACTTGATAATCTACCTTAATATTATATAGATGATGGAACGTACATTGTACGAAAGTGGCACTTTACAAGAAAGCGTAAGATCGCAGGTCCCCCCAAAAACAAAAATCAATTTTCTTGAAGAGTATCACGAACAAAAGCGCATACATAGTTAGTATGCAAAGTTAAAGAAAATCGTTGGAGCTGTTTTCAAGAAAATAGTAAAAAATTAAAAATAAAAAACCTGGCGCAAAACACTCACACGACTTTATGGAGAAAATCACAGAAAAGTGGAAAACCTGTTCATGCTTTAAAGCAGGTACCAGTGTGCTTTAAATTCGCAATTTTGACATCACATTTCATTGTAATTAAGATTATGTTGATGAATAGAATGATATAATAAACTGAAATAACACTTTGGAAGAATGCATAACCCCAACCTAAAAGTGCACTTAAATGAATTCGTTCGGAGAAATGTTTCAAGGTCCTTATATGTGTACTTAATGTGTCAAGTTTAAGAAAATCGTTGGAGCTATCTTCGGGAAAATCGCAAAATTTGAAAAATCCATTCAGTAAATGTTACTTTCGGTTGATCGATTTCGTTTAAATCCTTATTCTAAGGTCCTATGCTAGCACTTAAACTAAATATAAAGTTTAAACTTTCTGCAATTTTTCCTTTTTGAGTTATGCTGACCATGCACAAACACACAGATACATACACATGCCCAGACCAATCTGTAAAAACCATTTCTCCAACTCAAGGAATCTGAAAACGTGTATATCCGGTGAAAACTCGATCGAAAATTTGACACGATTACAATAGTTAGCAGTTAGAGAAAGTTAAAACATTCAGGAACATTGCAGTTCCAAAAACTTTTCACTGGAAACTTATAATCAATTGCAGAATACATATCTAAGCGGAGATATTCAGTTTGGGTTTGCTAAAGCTTTCATATTTATAAGATACTTTCGCTAAAAACATTTTTACGTAGTTACTGTGGCTGCAGTAACAAAGTGATATTGTCTGTCAAGTAATATTAAACAATATGTTTATTTAAATACCTATTTGTTTAGTTACTTCTTTTTTAATTAAAAGCAAGGAGTTGTTTTTGAAAATAGATTGTCTTATCTTGCCCGCTTTGGACAAAAAACATACATATGTGTGTGTGTGTTAATAGATTAACCAACCGCTAAAAATAAATATACGGTCAAAGCGTATACATAGACATAGGATTATTTAGTTTTATCTTTATTATAAAATAATAAGCAAAACTTTTGTGATTTATTACGAACAATTAGTACAATCTAATTGATAAATTTTCTTGAGAATTTTTTCTAAATGTTCGTTTAGTTCACTTCAATGTTATAGGCTGAGAGAACCGTAGACTATACTAAAAATGACACTTTTGACAGAAGCTTGTCGTCTCAGCTGCCACAGAAACCCCTTAAAACCAATTTTCTTTAGAAAAAATTTCATGCAGAATGATTGGTATTTAAATTAGTAGTTAACATACCAGTTGTAAAAAAAAACCGCTGCGTTGTCGAGAAAATCGAGGGAAACTGAAAAATTCATTTAGGAAATTTGCATTTCTGGTTAACCGATTTTCTCAAACATATTTTTTTAATATTAAATACATTTTAGTTCCGTATAATATTCTGAAATGGCACCTTGAGGATCGCCTGACGTCAACCTTTCCCAAGAAAATGTTTCAAATAAAATTGTTAGATCTATGTTAAAATATGTGCATCGGAAGTTTAAAGAATCGATATGAACATGACGATGGGGGACACTCCAGTAATCACAGTAAAATCGGATGTGCAAGGCTAATGTTCCAAGTACTTGAGTTTAGCGTAAACTGGCAAACTCTGGCTTATTATCACTTAAATTCACTTACACTTAGCTATTCATCCACTGTCCAGACGACAAATTCTATATAACCAATGTTTATAGCTCTATAGTCACAGCGTATGTTTGTTGCTGTAGGTTTGACTTTATAGCCAATCCCTCTTAATTTTTGGAGACGGTTTTGGGAGAGCTTGACTTATGCTTCCCGAATAAACAAACGATATGCTTATGGATCAAATAATCAGCATTTCACTATAATCTACGATTTCACATTATACGTATATCCAAGGGGAAAGTATAATTAATAATTCCATAGTTGAAGAAATTTGTCATCATGAAAGTTTCTTATGTCTTAATAAAATAATATAATATTCGTGTCAGATTTTTCCAAATTCAGTTTTCACTGGAAATGGTACAAAATCAAGACAAATTGGTATGGATGGATAGCGTCATCATTTTGTCAAAATACTTTTTTCAAAGAAAATTGGTTTTAACGGCTTCTGCTTGTCATTTTAAATAAATATCATTTTAGTATACACGATCATAATACCTCCTATTACACAGTTAGAGGAAGTAATTATAAACAATTTTTTCAGCGCAAAGCATGCTGAAATGTGTGGCTTTAGAACACAGCGCATGTGCCGTTCTGCTTATTTACGACTGCCACTTTGGCTTTTGGTCAAACCAAATTGATTTACATTTTATGTAATATGCAATTTGCATTTTTGAACCAAGAATACAAAGAATCGTTCATGTACAAATTTTTCTCGGACCGGATTTAATTTATCTAGTATCTTTAGAATATTAATATTTTGCATGTCTTTTAAGATTAGAAGCTAAACATTGTATTGATTGAATAAAATTAGAACGAGATAAATGCTCTCAAGTATATCTTTCACAAACAAATTTATCTTATTAAGTGGTATAACTTAAAGACAATTAATTAGTTTGATTAGGAATTGTGAGTAAAAAATATGTAATGTTAAACAAGGAAATTAATAGAAACTTACAAAATCTGACATGAAATACTCACCAGGCTTTTCATGTTAATTCAAGCCAGGCTTTTCATTTAATGCAATTCTCATATTTTTAATTGATTTTTTTTTTAAAGGTTGAAATTTTATTCAATATTTAGCTACCCTGGACACTTATAGGTCCCACGCAACCAAACATTAGGTACACTGAATTAGCGAGCTTAACATATTATAAAAATAGCCTTCCTTAATATTATTTTAAAAGTGATATATCACTATATATATAGGTATTAAAGAAAATAGTTGGACTTTTTTCGAAATCAATTGGGAAAAACCAAAAAACTCTTTGATTTCAGAAGGAACATGCAGCAAGCTCAAGCTTGATATTCTGTTCACAAGCCACCTTCGCATCGGACCAAGTTTCGATTAAACTCAGACAACTAAAAGTGCGACTTTATGTTTTAATTCAGTTTTTCGCGATTTGCTTGAAAGTAACATGTTTTTTTTTTAAACTTCATACATTAAACTACTCGTATTAAGGCATATCACCTTTATTTGAAACATTTTTTAGGAAAAGTTATGTCTGGAGGGTTCTGGAGGTGGGCACGGTGATCCCAGGTTTCCCCCTAAAGTGGCATTCATTTCCAATAGTCGCATTGTTCTGCTAAATACAGCAAATTGTTTAAAAAATATCTAATTTGAAGAAAATCAATCAATAAAATCGGAGTGCAAATTTTCAGAAGAGGTTTCTTCAGTTTTTCGTGACTTACTTGAAAATGGCTTGGTAGATTTCGTGTTCTAACTTCCATTCCAACTACGATTTCAGGACTTAATTTTAAGCACTGTCCATTCAAGAATATTTTATGTTTGTAATTTTATCTTTTCAGCAAATGACCCTGAGAGAGGGATCAGAAGTATACTATGCTTGGAAGAAACCACCAGTAAAACCACTTATTTGTATTTTTGTCTTCAATTACACCAATGTAGATGAATATACAACCAAAAAACATACTAAAATAAAACTGAAAGAAGTTGGACCTTACTGTTACAGGTATTCCACAATTATATTTTTTTTAGTTGGTTTAAGTTGTTTGCACAAATGGGCAATACTTAAACGAAATGTTGCCATCTGCATTGACTTACCAGTCTGCCAAAATATTGAAGTCTATGAAAAACCCTGTTCATTGTCTCTCTATTCTACTAAATTTTACAAGCAGAAGCATGCATGTCTGCAACTAGAATCCATAAGGCGGCTCTTTGATCTTGTAAGTAGTTACTAACAATCTGTTAATTGGGGCGAACAAAATAACGTTTATAGATATTGCCTTCTCTATTGCCGCCCTCGGAAAGTAGATAATCTGTCAGTATATATAAATGATGTTTCTAGAATCCTTAAATATATGCTTATATCATTCAAATTTTACTTTTGAAAAACTGTTGCTTTAAAAAAGCAAATCTACTCTTTCTTGGCCTTTTTACTGACGGCAGTGGTTCTGCAATGGGTATACAATTCCTATGGATGATATAATATTTTCTAGCAGCAAAAAAAGGTAGGATTTGCGGGACCTAATAAAAGAAAAGTAACAACAGTATCTGTCGCATTTGGAAGAAACTGATCTGGTTAAAATGTATTCAGTGCAGTTGGCGTCATAACACATTTGTGTATTGTGTATTGTGATCAAAGGCCTAATATTCACCGTACGTTGTTTATCATGGGATAATGAAAAATATTCATAAAGTAATAAAAAAATAATGAAAAACAACAATAATGTAATATAAAATAAATTGAAATAATGCTATGAATTTTATAAATTACTTAGCTAATGCTTGTTTTGAAATCTGAACTGTGTGATTATGAAGTTACTGTATTAGCACATTACCTACTACGGTTGAACATGTCCGAACGAAGTTGGAAAATCCTGACGATAGTTGTGTGAAATCACGTGAGGAATTTTCCTTATAGAGAATATGGATATAAAGGGCGATTATGACAACGTTGATCTGGCAATTTTATAAGAAAAAAATGAAAGCTATTGGGATCCCAACTAAATTT